>VTPC01000894.1:10432-69981 GCA_011009095.1 Ignelater luminosus
CTACTGCTGCTGGTTTGGCTTATGGTATGGACAAAACCAAAGACAAACTAATTGCAGTTTATGATTGGGGGGGGGGGTGATACTTTTGACATATCCATTTTTAGAAATTCAGAAAAGAGTATTCGAAGTAAAATCAACTAATGAGTATCAACTAACTAATAGTATCAACATTGCAAAGTTTAAAGGAAGCTGCAGAAAAAGCTAAAATATATCTCCCATATTTGACAATAGATGCATCAGGTTTTAAACACATAGACCTAAAACTTATTCGTTCAGAGTTTGAAAGTTCTGTAGGAGATTTGATTAAAAAAACAATTCAGCCTTGTCAAAAATCATTAAAACATGCAGTAATGCAGTGAGTAATTCTTGTTGGTGGTATGACTCGAATGCCAAAAGTACAAAAAAATTTTTGGTAAACAGCCAAGTCGTTCTGTAAATCCAGATGAAGCAGTAGCAGTTAGAGCAGCCATACAGGGCGATGTAACAGACGTACTTTTGTTAGATGTATATCGCTGTCTTTGGGTATCGAGATTCTAGAAGTGTTTACAAGACTGCTTGGGAAAGAATGAAGAAAAGTGATGCTGATCCGGAAGAAATTCGCAAAACAACATCAATTCTTTAATTAAGTAATGCAATTTTATTAAATGTAGTGTTAATTAGAAGAGTTTTTATTTTGTCTCCATGTAAGCATGTGTATGTCAATAGGTACGATTGGATATGTGTGAGTGGTCAATACTATTGTGTGATACTATGTTTTATAGTTAAGTTGCTCAATATCTTTGGCTAATTTGTTAGTATTTGTATAAATCTTTAGTACAATAAATTTGCTACAAAGTTATTGTAATTAGTAGTCTTCGGATTTAAACGATCAAAACATTCTTGTACAGGCCAATAATTTGTTTTCTGTAACAAGATAATATTCCCCATTAGGAAAAAATATTTACATTTTGTTGGTTAACAATTCTGGTAGACCATGTATCTTTTAATTTCTAATTATTATTAAAAATAATTTGTAAGAACTTACCTTAGGCCAAATTCAATAGTAAACCAAACAACTACAACGATTTCCATATAGAATAGAATAGTTCCAGCTGTATCTTCGTATGTTTCTATCGTCGAGAAAACGCTCAAACTCAGGCACATAAATACCATGCAAAACCTGTAACAAAAACAATCTCGCTGAAATAACTATGGCGTATTTTAGATTTTTTTTTGTGAATTTTTAAAACTTAATTCGCTCGGCTAAGGAAAGAATAATTTTATCTCCACGTGTAGAGTTACTGAACAGGATTCACATCCCCTGTTTCATCCGATAAATAATTTACAGGAGATGCGAAAGAAGGGTACTACTGATAAATGCTTTTACATTATTGGCAGTTTAGAATCCATGATATAGGCAGAAAATTGCAGGTAGGCAATACGTGATCCTCACATTTTATCATTTCATTTCGTGTAGGTAGAGATTGACGCAGCTTGAGTAGCCTGATTTTGTGATGTTTGACACAGAGATGATAAAAAAGGTAGGTCTATAAAAGTGCCCCGGTGAAATGCACTGTTGTTTTGATAAAATCTAAACATTCGCGAGAACATGGAAAAGCTTCGCTTATGTTCATAAAAATTAAATTTGTTTTATTTGCGTTCCACATCTCTTGGGTATGTTTTTGTCATATTTATTTTATTCTGCAAACTAGGAAGGGGCATGGTAGGGCGGGTAAGGGTTAGACTTCACTTACATTTACATGACATGAAACAAACGTTATCGAAGGGTAGATGTCTAAAGTCATTCAAACGCTGGCGAAGCAGACAAGTTTTATCACTTTTTGCCGATTATATTTTTTTTGTGTAGATTTTGTACTAAAAGCGAACATGATGTGTCCAAAAAATTCGCTTTTTAAAACTTCTCTTTAGAAATAAAAATAAAAAGAAACATTCAATATTATGATAAATTACCATTTTGTAACCTGAAGGTATATTTTTATAGTAGCCTTTCCTTGTCATGTTTTTATTAATGTTGGCAAAAGCTTTATTTTATGAATATTGCGACTTTCATTAAATCAACAAAAGAAGAAACAGAAAACTAAATTTATCAACATTCTTCAAGCATACAATTTTAATAAAGCTCCACCTCGACTTCAATATTGCAGAGCATCAAATTTGTAATTTTCAAAAATTTGCGACGGGCGACGTTTTGAAATAATTGAAATTGGATTGCTGCCAGTGCGTCACGGCAATAATAAGATTTGAATGAAATGAAATTAAATTGTACAGTATAGATTTGTTGATGGAAAGGACTATGAACTTCCACTTAACCGTTAAATATGTCTATGTATGTATTATATATAAAGTAAATTACTATGAGTTATTGCAGAATTTTTGCAGAATGTTTAAAATGACTGTAAAAAATCGACATTTCTACACTTCTGGGAAGGAAGACGATTGCTCTGTGATCTCATTTAAATTGCATTTTTCAATTCTTTTCTGGGAAATCAAAACATTTATTTTCGGCGTAGATAATAAAATTTCACTTTTTTTTCTGTAATATATGCTACTACTATATGAATTTAGATACGAAAGAATAATGATGTTTAAAAGGCAAATTCCTCCATTTTTATGGATACGCACCTTTTTTGTTTAATGTGTACTTAATTATTAACACGAGATTATCATTTATCAAAATACAAGAAGATTAATGATTCGTTGAGTACTTGTGTACTTAACAAGAATGGGCTCTGGTACTTTATTTACAAAAAGTTAGGTACTTGCAAAATCTGTATTTAGACTTTGTCGTACACATAATAACAACAATATCAATAACTTTATTGCGCATGCACATAAATAAGGTAAAATAATAATAATATTATTATTAATAATAATAATAATATGGAAAACATAAACGCAATGGATGAAGTTTAAGTGAATAACGTTTGCTAAGCACTTTCCTCTTCCACTTAACCCATTCCGCAAATAAAATAGAGTATAGAGTATACATTATTAAGTTATTTAATTATCATTGCAATTGTAACACTTTTGTTGTGTAAGAGTTAGAAAGAAAGTGAGCAAACATATTGAGGAAAAAAGATCAGGCATTTTGCATTTTTTGCAAAAATCGATTGCAGCCTCAAAATATTATAAACTTTCAAAGTGACAACAGAAACTATTGAATGCTAAAGAAAAACAAGTAAAGAAAGTTTATGAGTAAATTAGCAATTCTGTTTTTGAAGTAAGTAATTGCGGTAATGTTCTGTGGTGGAAATCTATCTTGCAGGTGTACGTGGAGCAAGTTAGATATTTTGAAAATATTGCAAGGTCGTTGAAAGCAAGCAGTTCTATGTTTCAAAAGAGTCAGCGACTGCCAAACAGTTTGCACCAAATAGAAAAGATTCTTAGTTTTGATTTTTTCAAAAATTTTTTTGCACCAATAGCTTGTGCATGCTCTAAAAGATCAATAACAAGCTACTTTGATCTTCCAGGTCACCTTTTGTTTGGCGGAAGATGGCGTTTTTCGAAACGACAAAAATCGAAAATCATTAATATTCTCAAAAGTATCAATTTTTCTAATGGAATTTCAACAGTCTGAAGATCATAAGATGAGAGAGCTTGTGTGAAAAAAGAAGAAAATTCCTTGTCAAATAATGAAATGTTAAGATTTGGCAGTTTTTGTGCAATTTGTGCAAAAACATTATTCTTTTTCAGACTCTCTCAATTCCCGAGCCTACAAGAAAATTTGATTTTGAAGGTTTTTGGTGCAAGGCCTTTTCATCGTTAAATATTTTGCTATAATTTTTATTTCTCTCACTACACTTCTAAAAATTCAAATTTATCTAGAAATAAATATAAATTAGCAAAAGTTTGCGTGAATTTGTTGTTGCAGTCACGCAATACTGAACGTAATATTTAAAAATAAAAAACAATTATCCTTGATTTTTATTCTATTTTACAAAGTAACCACATAGATTGTTCTGCTGATATTATGTTCAGTATTGGGTCGCTGTAACATTAAATTCTGAAACTTAAATCTTTAGAAGTGTAATATCAGAAATTTGAAATATTTAACAACGAAAAGTCCTTGAACCAAAAACATTTAAAATCAGTCTTGTGAGTTCAAGATTTGGGAGTCTATAAAAAAATAATGAAAACAAAAATCAATAATCAAAATTCAAGTTTACATATCTAAATTGCCCAAGATCTTAACATTTCATTTTTTTAAAATCCGACAGAAAAATTACTTCTGTGTTTATACTAAGCGTCTTATCTGGTTGTTACTCTTTTTCGCTGTGTTAAACTTTCAATTTTGGTCATTACAAACAAAAGCCATTTTTCGCCAAACAAAAACTGCCTTGATAGATCAAAGTAACTTGTTTGTGATTTTCGGACATGCACAGACTATTGGCAAAACAAGTTTTTCAAAAAATCAAAAATTTCTTCCATTTGATGCGAGCTTTTTAGTGATCACTGTAGATAGGGGGGAGTTTTACAAGTAACGATACTGTGATATAAATATGACAAGTGCAGTGACCGCATACTTTGCATGTTTCACTAGCTTACCGAAAATATCTCTTTTCATTTTTCCGTAGATAAACCTTAGACATGAATTTTGACTTTCTGAATTTTTAAGTGACCTTTTTGTTCTAGACATAGGCCATAAACAACGTCACAGTAATTGAGGTGGGATAACTTTAAGGACGAGCACGTCACTTTAGATTTATTAGGAAATTTCCAGTTATCATCTAGGAATTTCTATTTACCATCTGGACATTTCCAGTTGTCATCTGGAAATTTCCAATATCTTTTATGAGGACATTTCCAAATGGTAACTGGAAATTTCTAGATAACAACTAGAAGTTTTTAGATAACTGAAATTCTCATATAATAAGTAGATTGTTCCAGTTATCGTTTGGGAACTGACAGTTGCCATTTGTAATTTCCAGTAAAAATCAAACACAGAAATTTCCAGTTTTCATTTGAAAATTTGCAGTTCAAATTTTGTTCAAAGTAACATCACTTCTTGTATAAAAACTGATATAATAAATTCTTGTAATATTGCAATTTAAGGAACTGTTTGGATATTCCTATGTTAAAGACTTATTTGGTTTGTCGATGTGAAGTGTTCTGGTTTCTTATCTGGATTCAATTTCTCGTTTCGTCAAGTGTCAGTAAGTTTTTCTTAGTCTTTATGCTTTTTATTCTTCTCTATTCTTTTCTCGTGTTTTGATAATTTGAGTGGCAAATGACGACTACACTGTAATTCCATTGAAAAACATTTGAGGTTTTGTTTATTTTGAAATATGGCGTTAAAAGCAGATTTTTTCACTTCTAGAACACAACTTGCATTTCTTTAGAAATAGAAATAAAGCTGATTACCCGATGTGAAGGTTTAGTTTTTTTTTGTGACTTCAGAAAGGGTTATCTGGTTTTTTGCACCGATTTCAGTTGGGGTTTGTGCTGATATTGCTGGTGTTTTTTTTGTCTGATTTCTTTAACTGTTGGCATTGCTAGATAGGTCACGTTTCTGAGAATCTTGTGTGGTTTAATGAATTCTTTTAGTAATTTGAACTGTTATTAGTGGAATGACTTAGTTTTAAGTCTTTTCCAGTTTTTTGGTCTTACGTATGTTCATAGTATTCTGATCTTTGTCAGGCATAGAGCGTGAAAACCTCAGAGGAAGACTTGGCATAAACATGCCAAAAATCATTTTTTTGGAAATCCCAGAGGAACATGAGGGGATGGTTAAATTGATCAATCATCTAACACTAAAGAGGTAGCAACTAAAATTTGGAATGAATAGAACTCAGAAACTAATAAGAAGTTAAAACTTTACATGAACACATATAACATCTTCAATTCATCTTCCTGATAGCTTCTGACTTATTCCAATAAAAACTTGGTTTTATGTCTAGATTCTTGAATGACTGAATATTTATTGTGCAATTCTTTTAGAATATTAGTCTATGTAACTTAGAATACCCATTTTGTTTTTTATTTTCCTTGTTGAATCTAGCAATTACATTTTTCCAATTCTTGATGTCTTCATATGGAAGAATTTGCACATTAGTATTTTCCCCAAAACTTTATTTCTAATTGTTTTTATTTTCTAAAGGTTTCGATATTCTGAGAAAAGTGATTTTTGATTTCTTTTACTTAACATGGATTTGCGTTTTGCTCATATTCCTTTGTTTTCCCTTTACTGAATAAAATAGGTAACAAAATCTTAATTGTAGATTTTATTCTTCTAAATTTCCTTAAAATATTCTAAAGAATAAAAGAAAGAAAGCTGCATTTGAATTAATGAGGCTTTTACTATTGCTTCTACTACTACAAATTATCAAAGTCAATTTCAATTTTCAAGCCATTGACTCAATCTCTCGATTTAATGTAGGCGTACCCTTACATTTGCCTTTGTTTTAGGTACCCGTAATTTAAATTCTACGGTTGTAGCTGTCGAAATATCTATTTAGAGGTGTTAATTAATTTTGAGATGGAATTCCTAGTGTGCTTAATGCATTGAATACTAGGTTTCTAATGGTCTTTGTAATGCACTTGCCTCTTTAAATCTGAAACAGTTTAAGACAAAATGTACCTTACATGAGCATGAAGATTATACTTGCTTTAAAGGAAAATGAAATTCTAGATATTTCTTAAAATTGTAGATTTTATTTGACATTGATACATTATATATTTTCGTCTCATTCTGTTTTTCATTCATAAAAGCCGATCGAGAAGGTTCAATGTTTTGTTGTAGAATGGAACCTGACATGCAAGCCCAAACAAAAGAACAACGTTGTTTGTGTAAACAATATAAGAAAAATTTTAGTTGGCTACCTTTCTGTTGTATACTAAGCCAGTAATTGATGTTGACGACACTAGATTGCAAAGTATGTGTTTATTAACTGTCTATTGCCAAGTGAACTACCCTCTTTAAGTGTAATTAAGCAAAGTTTGAACTTTCAGTCAAGTATGAAATTATAACAACTAAAGCGTTAGATAAAGGTGAATTAACTTACAAACTTCCTAAATGCAATTAAATAATAATACTAATAATAGCTAGTAAAATAATTAAAGCAAATTGGTGCTACTAATGCTTTGTGCTTAATTGGTATTCTCCAGTCATTTCTAACAGACCCCTTAATTAATTTATAAAACAAAAAAACTGAGGAAACATGAAAACACTTAACTAACCACCCCCAAATTTGTCTTATTATTGAACATCACTATCTATTATAGAGAATCAAATGGAATTTAAATTTGTTTGTAAACACTTTATAACAGTGCCCCTAGCGATAAAGTTTTTAATTGTTGTGAATTTTAACAAACCTCTAGGGCTTGTTTGTGTTGTTTTGTAAAGTGGAAAATTTAAACACGTCGTTTGGGGCAGATTTAGAGACATATAAGCAGCTAACAATATTTTGACCAAATCCTTAGTCTAATAACAGATTGCTTTTGTATTGCCAATTTAAAATAAGTATCTAAGATCATTCAGGCATAATTTCTCAGTCGAGATTGCCTTGACGGTTGATCTCCTATTGAATTGAAAGTTTACTTTTGTTTTGACCTTTTCGATTTTACGTCTTCTTTTCAAAATGCCTTTGCAGGATATCTTTACAAAATTCGTTTTTAAACATGTGTTAACATCTGATATGGAAAGTTGACTGGGCCTTATAGTTGAAGATTTATATATGAATGTGATTTATATCTATACAGCGTGTCTTCGGATGGAATTCCCAAGAGAAAAACCTTTTTTATCATTGATTTTGATGCAAGATGTCATTTTTTATAAAATACTCAAAATCTAAACTCGAGATCTTTATATCTTGGAGCAAAAATAGATTTCAAAGCATTAACCTATTGGGATTTTTGTACGTATATACTTTTACTAATTTTATTATTAACGCGCAAAACTCAGAACTTAACGAACAATACCAAGAAGAAACACACAGCTTTATAACAGTGCACCAAAATGCGGTCATTGAAGAGTAAAACTCTTATAACAACGATCTTGCTTTGCTTTTTGCATCAAAATGAAGTGTGAGAATTTTAAAATGAGATTCTTTAACAAAGATTGGCAATATGTGATCAAACGAATCTGTTCCCCAAGGCATGCCTCTGGGTTAGGTCAAATAAAGGCCTTTTCTAAGCTCAAAAGTTCGTAAAGTCAGTTACATGATTCCTTCATATTGTTTCGAGGCTTCTCATCCATAATTCGTGAGTTTGCTTTGCTACCTGGGCAAAATTGTTGCTCAAATCGAAAGTTATAATAGCTTTGGTGAACATGTCAATTCAAAATTCTTACACCTTAGGTGGACCATAGGTGTGGATCATAGGTGTGGGTCAATACAGCTCGAAATTGGATTTTTGAAAGTTATCAAAATGCGACTTCAAGGTTCTTGGGAATAAGTTTGCAGAACAAATGAAACAAGTTTTTTACCTTTTCAAGTTTCGCCACTAGAGGTCGCGGAAGAATGAGCAAAATTGGAATTGAAAATTTTCTCGATAACGAAAAGATAAGCGAGTCGGAGTGCAGATTTGTAAATAGGAGGCCATCAAATGTTCTCCCCATGTGGCAAAAAATAAAAGACGATAGTCAATTTCAGCCATTTTTGAAAAATGCCAAAAGTACTAAACATTTGCCGATTGCCACGAGATTTCAGTATGCTTTAAGAAGCCACCTCTAAAGAAGATTGCTGCATGTAAAGTTCGATCTTCTTTTATTTTGCCACTACCAACCCTGAATTTAAGGAGAGATGTCTCTTCCCATATATATCTCCATAACGAAACGTCCGATCAAGATCAGATTTTTTGCAATGGTTTGTAATATAAATTCGGTAGGTACGATCTTATTATTTTTCGGATATTTTGAAAGATCAAACTGATTGCAGACCTTTGTGAAGTAGTCTTTTTTAATTTGATACCTTGGAGTATTATTTGCAAAAAAGCTAAGATGGCTGTACCCTGAAAACGGCCAACTTAATTATTAAATTTCTAAAATACTGGAGAAAGTCTACCATTTTAAAACAATGAAACTAGCGTGGTAGAATGGCGTCTACTGTAGCATTTGACGCCTTGAACACAAATCCAAAGAAAAATCCAAAAATCAATGGTTTACCAAACAATGTGAAGAAACCATATATCTTACATTACAAATTTTGAACTCAGAGAAAAGCCACTTATTTGATCTAACCTAGCGAAATCCTTTGGGAAATAATAATTTATTGGCCATAATGGTCATGTATTACCGATTTTATTTGTACTGTATGAGAGTTCTATTTCGTACAAGAATAACAATCTTAAAGTTACTTCGTATCTTGTTTACAAACAACGTGTTGATTGCAACTGGGAACCATAAAACTATGTTTTACTATGTTGTACCAAAATACACAAATACAACCAAGAAATCTTCTATTTTTTTCCTACCAGTCTTTACCACTGTTATTTAGTTGCTGGAAACTCCATGCAAAGTAGAGGTCATAAGGAAAATAAAGCTTCTTTATTTGTATAACAAAAATTTCTATTTATTCGAATGTTCAATATCAAAGACATAAATTCAATGAAATAGCATATTGGAATTGTGCAAATCATGATAACACCAACTTACTTTGTTCACACCAGGTTCTTGCCAAATTTTATCATAAAAAGTTTTCTTTTTTAGTGATAGAGATTCATACTCAAAATGGGGAGATGTTACAAAAGGAAATCTGAACATCCCAAAAATATTAGCTATCATCTAACTCCTGCTGAGAACGAGAAAGAGAAAATACTAGGTCATTACAATATTAACGTCAGCGTTTTCTAAGAACTTCCTTGTGACCATTGCAATACGTAGACGCACATTATCTTGCTATTAAATTGGATCCAAACAGTCTTCAGAATGTAACGTTCGGCCCTTAATGAAGACCAGAAGAGACTTGCTTTCGATGGTGTTGGTACCCCACACTATAACGTTCTGGGTTGGAACTGTATGATGTTCGACAGCAAACTATAAATATTGTCCGTGCAGTCGCCTTACTCTCTTTCAAACAAAAACGAGATTGATTACTAAAGACAATTTGGACCATTACATCAGTTTAGTGGCACGGTGTCGTAATGATAGTGGCAAACATAAATGGTGGTCGGCAGGAGCAAAAGTCCAACAATCGAATTTTAGATGTGCCCACCACCCGAGTTGTAGAAAAACAATCTTTTAGAGTCGTTAGACGAAGAGTGCAATCTTCACGAGGTATTAATTGTTGGGGACTCCCGGACGTTGTATTTTCTGTCCGTCTTCCCAGTTTCTTCAACACTGACCTATGGTGGATTCAATCGACGGTCTAGAATGCTTACGTCAGCTTTTCTAAGCTCATCAATTCGACCCTCTCAAATGGTAAAAATCAGCAAATTGATTAGCAGAGATCATTATTTTAAATGTTTTGAATCAGAATGTCACGGTGACAATCACATAGATAGTGATGAAAAAACAACAAAAGCAGCAGAGCAGGCGTGATTTTTTTACTTTTTTACAAAATGAAGCAGACCATGAATAAGCAACCAGAAATATTGTTTTTGCAGTTTCTACTAAATCAAATAAGTTTCTAAAGGTGGAAGTCACTTTAGAAATCAAAAAGAAAACACTTTTTTGCAAATCAGTATAGTAAGAAAGTTTTCAGTTTTGAACATGGATTTCTATCCTAAACATCAACAAGCTAATCCATGCATCCTGGATACGATTTGAAGAGGAAAATATAGAGTTCCTCGTTGATCTTAACTGTAGAGTATCTTAGTGTATTCGAAATTTTGCTTTTTTATTTGCACTCTGTAGGTTCTGACCTGGCCTGACTCATCTTCTTTTAATCCTGTTGGAGGACAAAGAAGTGTGACCATCCACCAACGAGCATTCCCTGTATTTTGATAGGGATCGGACTGATATATCACTGCCAACAATCAGACTCCCACCTTTGTACGGCCAGCCGTATCTGCCAAAAAACAAAAACGGCCGGATGGTTTGAACGCCACTCCCCTACCACACTCTAACAATCTATCTGCTAGAAAGTACAAAAGACGATTAGTGGTATCAAGTTTGTCTGGAAACTATGGCCAATAAGAAGACTTCCACCTTTTCTTATTTGTCAAAAAAGCTCCAAGACAATCGGTGGTGTTCCGCCTGCTTACGACTAGCAGTTAGTGAGGTATGGAATATCCGTCAGAAAGAATTATCTGAAACCTACGAAAAGACGATCGATGGTGTCCCATCTCCATAAGAACAGTCATTGTTGAAATATAGGATAGCTGCCAAAAATTCAAAACACGTTAGATGGTGCCCGCTGTGTATAAGAACAAAAAGTGCCCTACGTGGATAAGACCATGCGTTCCGATGATGCAGGAAATCTCCCCAAAAAAAAAACAAAAGGTTATCGCTGAAAAGGTTCCGGTATGAAAATGTTTTGGTGCAATCTCCATCACTTTGACGTCAGAGCTGCGTAACGGCATTGGACAGAGAGAAAATCTCATTAAAGTTTTTTCAGTTGAAACCGTGACGACTGACGAGAAATGTAAATGGTCGGACGTGTTTCAGTAAAGCCATTCCTTCTATCTAATTGATCACGTTAGAAGAACCGACGTGACTGTAAAAGCCAGCACAATTCCGCGAGAGAGATAAAAACTTTTATGGCCTGTTTTAAGGTAATGTTATTGTTCTTAGAAATTAGAAAAATAATAAAATGTTTTATTCCCAAAAGTCTAACCAGTCTACGGTTTGGCTTGTTTTTGACCAAAGAACCTTCTCAGGGCACAGAAGGAATTTAGTTCGGGGTAAGTTTGTCACTTTTGGTTTTACCACCGAAGATCTGAATTCCACATGATAGAGAACGTCTAATATGCTGAATCTTCAGCTATTACCATAAACTTTACAGTTTGAATATTCGCTTGGATAACCAACTTATATAGATTTCGACATTATCTAATTTCTGTAAAACAGTAAAGAATCCAGAAGAACACTTCACGCTTGAGATTATAAAAACTCATAACATCAAGATTTATCTTGATTAATTTCAGAATATACAACTAGATATAAATATCTTTTGCACAATGTTTTATAAAAAAGCTCGTAAGCTAAAAATTATTCTTTTTTACTCTTAGATATTTCGAAGCTTCTAGTATATCCCTCGTATACAAAGTAGATCTTTATCCCTACAGTGACTAAATTAAAGTGGGAGGACTTAAATTCCTAAAAACAGAATTGATGTGCGGAAAGAAAATTAAAGTTGAATACCCGAAAGATGATATACAGTGGAGCACACACAAAAGAGGACAATTTTGCATGTCTTTTTATGAATCAAAGTAGGTTTCATTGTATTATAAGTAATCTTCTCTAGTACTTTCAGTTAGAAAAACTATTAAGATGACTCTAACAATTGAATATTTGACTTTCAGATTACACGATTGGATTTTACGTGTCACAATTCTTTTTTCAATGAGTGTACCTAAATGCATTGCAGAAAAGGTCACACTGGAATGTAAGGAACTAAATTCTATTGTGGTTGTGTATTCGTCTATAAAGGTCAAGTCTCAAATAATCTTGTATTTAGTCCTTTTACTACTTTTAGCTCAATCAAATTTAATGTTGTATGAATTGTGGTTGGAAATATCGCATTTCTTCGTTTTATTAACATTGTGACATTTTCAGGATTAGTAACAATCTTGTTTAAAAAATAATTATTAATTCTAGCTTATTTCTCAGTTTTTTATTCTATTAATAAAAATTTTGCCTTCTTAAAACTTGTTACAATCTTCACATCTGTGTCAAAAATTGTCTATTCATCGAGATTTTTACGGGCAGATTTTTATGTTTTACATTTTTTAAGTAATAAAAATGAAGCTGACGCCGTTCTAAGGACAGTTTTTGTGTTTTCTGTTCTATATATATGCTCACGTTTCGTTTTCAGGCACTTTGGAAAAATTTTATTTCCGAAGTTTTGTCAGCAGTCAACAGATCAATACGTGTGTCTACTCTTTGTTGCTGCTTCATTTCATTGATAAATTCCCTTGGAATCTATCTAATACACACTTTAGAGCTTAGTTCCTTACTAACCGTTTTAGTGGTATTGAACTGTATCCTTCACAGTCAAACGCTGATAAAATCGAATTAGATCGTCCACATGCGTCTTCATTTCATCTTGTCGGGATTTGTATCAGATGGCCGTTACATTTTTCTTACAACTCTTATCCTATTCTTGGGATCACAAACATCCCTGATTCTATTTCTATAGACAGCTGTAGGTTCCGTAATTTGAATAAGCAGATAGCTGCCTTTTTTGATACTTTTCATATTTTGTGACGTGTTTTATTTACGTATTTCTATATTTACGTAAATATGACAGCTTCAGGAATGAATATGAGAGGTCTGCTTATTGCATTTACCTGTCATAATGACAAAAAAATGAAAATTAGTAAAGTCGATACAATAATTGGCTTAACGCAACTATATAGATGTTCATTTTTCCCCCTGCAATATTTGAATTTGCACGGGAAAGTGTAAGTAAATTTTGAAGGAGAAAACTTTGATTACTAAATTGAATTAAATTGTTTGAAACGCCATTTAAAAGTAAAGTGTTAGTTTTTAAAGGTTTCTCAAAGACATTGGAGACTTACAAAGGTGATGTAAGTGGGATTGGGAAAAGTAAACACTGCGACTCTCATTGTGTAGACAAATACAGAAAAAAAAACGTTAACTCTAGATACAAAGAACACTTTCGCTCTTACAAACACACAGATTAAATTAAGCCACGCAAAACAATAATTCTTTAACGGCAGACATTTATATATTTCCGAAATGGCAAACACGAAATATTCCTGAGACTTAACAGACATAAAGAGTTCCTTTAATCAATGTCCAAAATGAGATTATAAATTCACATATATATATACTGCAATTAATGAAAATATTATATCAGAAATCCCCCAAATTTGAAATCGAAGATTATTGATAACTATCACCTCACTTTGAGTTTGATGTAAGTCAGTTCTATATACGACCAGATTTCTGATTCTTAGTTTCGTTCTAAAATCACCTTCAAGATACCGAACAATCAGCCAGTAGCCTAGTAGGTTTATCGTCTAGTAAATAGAGATACATCAGTGATACATCCAAGAGAAGCTTAAACAAGATTAAACGTTTTCCAGGATTTCCACCTCGTGATTCTGAATTCTTCAAGCGGCTAATTCTAATTTTTCTCATTACAAACTACCTACTGCCTCTTCTGATTTAATCGTTTTATCTTCTTCTTGCTATTGTACAGCAACCATATACTTCCGTTGGAACACTTCCACCTATTGGTGTACATCAATAGACATTGAACTCCTGTAGATTAGCTTAGTAATTATGACAAGAACGGTTGAAGAGAAGTTAGCATATATTTAAGTTTCAAAAGCAAGCTAAGCGTTCATTAAAAATTGCAAACTCTTGAGTCCTATCACCTCAAGTACATTGCATTTTAATCCCTTAAGACAATCTGCTTTTTGCTATGTCAATAGGGCTTTTTCCCTTTTCCTCCCATTGAACGTTAGAGTTACTTATTTAGGTCAGAATCAAAATCAAAAAGATCTTGGAAATACCAATTTGGTTTAAATTTTACTATATTGGGCTACTATGTACCCATTTCCAATATAGTACCAAAGACCTAAAACCTAGAAAAGTTAATTTTCAATTTATAGATAGTGTGCAAAAATAAATGTTCTTAATTTAGATCAAACATATTATCCATAATCTTAAATTTATGAAATGCATATTGTCAGGGCCAAATACGTAAATGTGAAAAATTCAGGTATTTTCACAAGCAAGTAAAAAATTAATTTCTACATTAACTAACTGAAAAGGATGAAGATAAAATCTACACACAATTTCGAAAAGGAGCTTTTCCAGAACTTGGATTGAAACATCTTCTGAAAACGTTAATTCAGAATTGGTGTGTTTAATAACCTAAATATCAGCAATAAATTTTGATATCTGCTGTAAAAGAAAAAACCCAATCTTCCTATGGTGTTTGGCTTTGTTACTGGAGGGTACCAAAGTCAACACTTAAACAGTAAAGCTATTTTAACTATACAGACTTGAAGTCCTGTACTAAAGAAACAAAAATTCTAAACAATTGTTGTAACTAGGAAAGAGACAAATTCTGATCATTCTTTAAGTACATCTTATGATAATCTCTTCAAGACTACTGATTATGGCGTCAACTAGCAGGCGAAAAGCAAATTTACTCCTAAGAAGCAGCTGGGCGTTTCTCAGTATGCCAATGGATGCTTGATATCAATTTTTGATCTCCAAATCTAAAGAAATCAAAATAAAACAAAACTCAGCACTAAAATTCTTTAAGAAGGGCTGAAGTAAGCTACATACTACTTGTTAGGATTGTTGAATCTCTAGTAATCTCTTGTTCAATCAAAATTTACGACTAGACGTCCACAACAAGTATACATTTTGGGTAGAAGTAAAGTTCCTGACCCATCTATCCAAATCCATCAAACTGCAAAAACTTTTATACCGACTGGAAATGTAAAATTTCATCTTAGAAACCAAAAACTGGAAGATAGAGGATGTTGCCAAGAAACAGCAAACTTATGATACTTATGAATATAAAAGTTCGGAAGAATGCAAATTGAACTCTTGTTTATAACTCAATCTTTTGAAAATCCTGTTTAAGCGTTAGAAAAACAGAAAGAAGAAGAATACTGTACCTGTTTGGGCGCACAAAAAAGAACCTTTGAGAGAATCGAGAAAACTTGGTGGTGCTAAGCGGACTAACAGTAATGAAGGGAAACAAGAATCTTTACACTAACCCTAAAGTCAAAAACTTAATGTGCTAAAATCCCATCAACTGTGAGACACCAGAAAAATTAAATACGGTAGGCCATATTTGACACAATCGGCAGAAAAAAATATCTGGTGAAAAACTGATAAACTTGGAAGATTTGAAAAACAAAGAAACAGATAAAAACGGGGAAAATACTTGAACTATTGCTCGAGAAATGCTCTCTTGAGCTGAATTACTCACATCAAATGTAGAAACAATCAATTATACGGTCAACAGAAGATTGACCTTTAGCAAAAATTTTTAAGTCTACTATATAGAAACGCTTTATTGGAAACCTAACGCCAAGGAGGTCAAGGTATGAAATTTCTGAACATGTTGGTAAGGCTGTTTGAAGATGTTTAGTAGTTATGTTGGTGTCGTAGACGCACGTATGAATATTGTAACTTTTTTCTCAGTGCGAAAGGCCACGTGAGATTGTCGAGCATTTTTCCCATCTTCTTTAATTTCTTGTTTAATTACCAAAAATTACGGTTTTTCAAGGTGCAAAAGCAAAAAAGAAAATCTGGACACATCTTTCTTCAAATCGAATTTTTCAGAATGTCAACATAGCGCCTCTAGTCGAAATTCTGGTTTCTTTAGCTTTCTTGAAATAATTATCAACAATTAAATCCTATATAACATTGCGAGCACGAAATCCTAAAATATAAATATTTCAGTGACAAACACTTGAACAGATGACATGAAATAGTTATCATGTTTACCAAAGTTTGCAAGAAAATGGAACCTAATTTTGGGATGTTGATGGTTTCTCAGAGTTTTTGCTCATGTGTATCTCTAGACGCGTGTAGATCAAAAACCAAAGATTTAATGGACAGTAAACAAGGGTTTTTACAGAAAGCTGAAAAATTCCAGATAGTTTGAGATTAAAGTGTCTCCTATTGCATATAAGACAAGCGTGGAAGGGCGCAACCCGATCCGTATTCGTATTTAGCTCGCTGAAAAAGGTTGATTGAGGGCAGAAGCAGCCCGACTGTGTTCGTGTTTATTTTTTTAAGAAGGTTAATGGAGCCGTACGCCCAATTCGTTTTGGATCAAAAGTGACTCCGGTTTGGGCTACAAAAAGAGTCCTTTAGCGCGACGTAACCAGGCCGCAAAGATAAGGTCTAGAGACACAATGGAACCAAGTGAAGTTGCAACAGTTTTAGTTTTAATAGTAGAGCCCAACTTTCTTTCTTTGATCAATTTTGGACTTCATTTAATCTTTCTTATTTTATATTAAGCTTTCTCAATCTACTGTATTTAATTATTATATATATATATATAACTTGAAAGTATCTTGAAACAATCATATAATTGATTTTAGAGGAAAAGTCCAACTATATCTAATTCTTTTGCTAATTTTGCCGACAAACCGTGGCTGTTTCAAGTCTCCTCTTAGACTTCGCTTTTTGAAGGAAAAAGTACCCTTTTTAACTTTTAAACCAAAAGCATAAACAATATAAGAATTGCCAAAGATATTCTTTTGGTAAATCAAAAGCAAACTTTGAAATTTCCTGTATGATTGATACTGAAGAAAACACGGAGGTAATATTTATATTAAGGAAATTGTTAATCCAATGTTCTTTAATCAAGAAGACTCGAAGGAAATGTAGCTGCCAGTAAATTTGTTGGTTCTAGTAACTAACTTTCTCAATAAGTCCAACTAGTTTTCTGAAGTCAAACCGATACAAAGATCGGGAAATCCGAAAAGTCTAAGCAGTTCGAACTTCTAAAGGGGCGAATGTCAATACTCGCTAAATAACATTTACTGTAAAAAATCTATTTTAACGGTCGAAAGGAATTTTTCATGCTTCAAGAGCAAAAAAAAACGTATTTTATGCTTTGGTTTTAATAAAGGTTTAATAAAATCTTCATACAACATTCATTAAGCAGATCAATGTGGCCTATGTGAGTGCTCTTCATGAAGTGAAGAAGAAATGCTTCGAAACAAAAAACTATATGAATGATTTGCGTGTAAAGATTTTAAATGAACTGGATTTTAATAGAAATCTGCTAAAATGATATTCATATTTCATAGTAAGGCTTTAAGTAGTTAAGTATTTGTGAATGCCTGTTCCATAGATTGAACCAGAAAGGCTGATTTGAGCATTCTCTACAATTAATAAATTGCATTTGGAAAAAATCATAATGAACGATCAATTAACAAAAATGCTTTCTTTACAACCAGCCGAACAGCATAGGTTTGTTTCAGTCTAAATAAATTATTATGTTTAAAATTAATTATTAACCCAGTTGTGTAGAAGTCGCAGACTTCACCTGGGTTTCAAAAATTTAGTGTACATGTACATACATACATCACTTTAAATAACTGTATCTGTAATATCCGCTTGCCTACTATATATATCCTTATGCATACACCATGTTAAGCGAGGTAGATTTGCAGCGTCCTCTACCGAGCCTTACAATTATTACAACGTTGAATTAGAGGGAAAACCCTAATCGGGTTTGAAACTAGCAGGGGTTTGAAACTAATTTTTTTCCACTTTTAAAATCTTTGTCACGCGATTGAAAAGTAGCAGTTTGATTCGTCTAAATACTATAGTTAAATAGTTGTGGTTTTATCATTTTATTCTGTGATGTCACTACAGGTTCTTGAAGAAAGCGACGTCAAAATTCAAAACAAAATAGCATCAGCATGATAAATAAGAAAACTAATCAACGCAACATAACCTCAACGATCCTACTTTACGACGGTAAATTTCAACAGCTTTATTATTTTTATTGGCGTTTTAAAAATATTATCGTATTTTATCCTGTGTTATTTTTAGTTATAGGTAAGTTCAAACTATGTTTTTATATTATTGTTATCTTTATTTAACGTTTTGGCTACAACTACAACCTTCTTAGAAATATGTGTATAACAGTAATTGCATGAAAAATTGAGATACGAATGACATTTATGAAAAGTTAAGATTAAATCGATTTTTAAGTCATAAAATTTGTGTTCGGTTGGTCATAAAAGGAAAGGAAAGACAATTTGGCATAAATTTTAAAGCTCAACTTAATTTACTCTATATCCACGGCAAAGTAAAAAGAGTGAACAGTATAGATATTGGTAGGTATGCGATTTCTTTTAACTAACATAAATATGAGTTCAGTAAATTTTATTTTGAAAGCATTCTTACAAGTTGTTGATGGAACGTCAGTTTTAATCGTTGATATTTTGGTGCATTTATGGAGTCGCGTATTGATAAAATAGGAGTTGACGATTTGTTTATTAATAAGTTGACCCGATTCCATTTACGTGAAAAATGCAAGTTTGAATGAGAACCGTAATAAAAACAAGCAGATCAGCAAGTAAACGTAAATAAATTCACAATTCTTTTGAATACTTTGAAATCTTGCCATCTATATATGTAAAATCAGGAAAACCTTCTTGAGAGAAAATTTAAAATTTAAAATTTCAAACTAAAACTGATTAACCGATTGGATTGGATAGTTTTGAATTTACCTAAATTTGAATTACCGCGTAATCAACTTTGAGAATTTGATCAAATATGTTACTACACACTACTTGTTTACTTTTTTTCCCAAACAATGGGTCTATAGTTAAGGCCATTTTTCTGGCGAGGCAGATTTTTGGGGGGTGTCACAATTTTGAGAAGTAGCGAATATCTATAGATCTTTTAAAACACTCTATATCTTGTTGGCGATGGGTAATCAGACCCCCCCTTTTGTGTGGTTGGGAATCCGAGAAACACAAGCATTTCTTCAGATCTAAAGAAACCAAAATGAAACTAAAGTCGACACCAAGAATCTTCAAGAAGGGCCGAAGTAGGCTTATTTACAACAAGCTACTACTCGTTAGGATTGTTTAATCTCTAATGATCTCTTGTTAAACAAGAAAACTACAAGTACAGGTTCTGGGAAGTAGTAAAGTTCCTAATCCATTCATGCAAATCCATCAAAGCAATGATTTATACTAGGCGATTTCGTGAAAATCTATAAAAACTTCTATACCGACTGGAAATCTAAAATCTATGTTTAAAAATCAAAACTCATAACTCAATCTCTTGAGAGTCCTGTTCAAGTGTTTGGAAAAAAGCAGAAAGAAGAAGAAGGCATCCGTTGCATTGGTTTGGACGTGCAAAAAAGATATAGAAGCTTTGGGAGAGTCGAGAAAACTGAAAATTTAATATTACTATGAACGCTTGGTTCAGGAAGCTCATGATGGTTAATGGATTAACAATAATGAAGAAAAGCAAGAAGAAGATTTCTGCAATAACTTCGAAGTGGAAAACCTGATATGTTAAAACTTCAGGCAATAGGCCATGCTTGACACAATCGGTCCAAAGCACGTCTGGTGGAAAACTGGTAAACTTAAAAGCTTTAAAAAACAAAAAAATAGGTGATGACGGAGAAAAACACTTAAAGTACTGTTAGAAACGCGCTTTCCTAATGTGAATTACTTACATCAAATGCAGAAACGATGACTAGTACAAGAGGAGTAAGGGACCTCTTCCTGCTTATGAATGATCTTCTAGGGAACCTCATAGAAACTTAATGACATAAGAGTGACAAGCAGGTGTGAAATATCTGGAGGCAATACTAGACCAAATCTTCTTTATCACTGCTCGGTCTCGCCTGGAAAACGAGGAAAGCCTGGAAGAGTCAGGAAAAAAATAATAAAGTAAAAGTCATGGAAGTGCCATAAAATTAGGCAAACATAAATAAAACTCAGAGAATCGAATGGTTTTGTCTGAAATTTTTAAAAACAGCAAAAACGTTAAGTGTCTCCAAAAGGATCCTCCATGAATTCTCACGGCAGATCAGCGAAAACAATTTTTGCTTAAAGGCGCTGACGTGTTCTAAAAACGGGATGATTCTTGAGATGATCTTTGCTAAATCTTAATTTTTTAAATCTAACTTTTAGAAGATGCACTATTGGCGAAAGTTATAAACCAACAAGGAGACGTTCCGATTCCAAGTGTTTTGCGTAAGGTAAAATGTATGAGTTATCATACAACTTCACACTGTTTAATCGAACACCATGAAACAAATTTGGCAGTAACAATGCAGCGCACAAACGTGACAGTGTTATAGCGCATATCGGGCGAAAGTTACCGCACTTTTCCCTCGAGCAAAAAATATACGTGCGTATGTTAAATCGGAACGCCAAGAAAGAAGATCGTCTGGCGGCAAGTCGCCTGGTTAATTTTAAGGGTTTTGGATAAATTTTGTAGATATGGCGTAAAGAGGTAAAAACTGCTGTAACTCTCTGTTGGTACAGCTGACAATAAATTTCCAGATGTGACGATTTTACAACTTTCTGTATGCAGTTTTTTAATTTCCAGCAGGTCGCAAATTTTGAATCAATCACAGCAGACAAAACTTTCTGTCCAAGACGGATCATCACGTTGGTCTTTGAATAGTAATAGACTAGAGTAGGTACAGTCTGCGCATTTTTAAATGAGACTTAAGTTGCAGCATATCTGGTAATTATCTTCCAAGCTTGTGAAGTTAAAAGTAAGTCAGTACATCAAACAAATTAGTAACTGGGCAATGATTGTTTCTTGTAAAATTGTGTTGTTTCTGAAAAATATGAATAAACAATTCTGAAAGATTCTGCAGCTCGAGTCTCATTCAATAATGTGTAGACTATACGAGGGTGGTCTGAAAAGTTTCCGACCTAACAAAGATACAAGACATTTTTTCTGAAAATTTTTTTTTATTTTTCAACATAGTCTCCTTGTAACTCTACACACTTCTCCCAGCGATGCTCCCATCTCTGTAACCCGTCCAAATAGTACTCGGCATTTTTCTCTGCAAAATAATTGTTCACGAAGGTGATTGCCTCTTCATTTGACGAAAATCTTTGTCCTCCGAGCGCAATTTTTAGATGAGGGAACAAAAAGAAGTCGCTTGGGGCTAGATCTGGTGAGTAAGGCGGATGGTCAAGCAGTTCAAACCGTAATTCGTGGATTTTCGCCATGGCAACCGCTGAGGTGTGAGACGGTGCGTTGTCTTGGTGAAACAGGATTTTCTTTTTCTGCAAATGTGGCCGTTTTTTCGCAAGTTCTGCCTTCAGCTTGTCAAGTAATGATGCATAGTATGCTCCTGTAATGGTTTTTCCTTTTTGAAGATAATCGATTAAAATAACTCCATGACTATCCCAAAAAACAGTCGCCATCACTTTCCCAGCCGTAAAAACAGTTTTTGCTTTTTTTGGAGCCGATTCCCCCTTTGCAGTCCACTGTTTGGACTGTATTTTTGTTTCGGGCGTATAATGGTGTATCCAAGTTTCATCTACAGTAATTAATCGGCGCCAAAACTCGGATTTATTTCGCCTAAGCTGCGCCAAAAGAGCGTTGGAAATATTCATTCGAACACGTTTTTGGTCTAACGTGAGCAAACGCGGCACCCAAAGCGCGGACTGCTTTCTCATGCCTATATGTTGATTTAATATGTGACAAACACGTTCTTTTGACATGTTCATAACCTCTGCTATCTCTCTCACTTTAATTCGGCGGTCGTCTAGCACCATTTGGTGAACTTTGGCGATGTTTTCGTCGGTAGTTGCAGTTTTTGGACGTCCCGAACGTTCATCGTCTCCCAAGCTCTTACGGCCACGTTTAAATTCAGCAGCCCAAAATTTCACTGTGGTAAATGATGGTGCAGAGTCCCCATACACAGAATCCAACTCATCTTTTATTTGCGAAGGCGTATTGCCTTTCAAAAACAAATATTTAATGACAGCTCGATACTCGATTTTGTCCATTTTCACAAAAAAACTCACATCAACTCACTCAAACGACTGTTACATAAAAACTGCGCGTCCAAAATGGCTGAAACTTTGGTGAGTAACTGTCAACAGATGAACAACGAAATTCAGTAGCTTTTATTTACGAGTGCTGTCATCTTCACGTTGAGGTCGGAAACTTTTCAGACCACCCTCGTATATGGAAGTTTCCGGAAAATTTAGAGTCCGAACCCGGTTCTTACACAGAGTAACTAGAAATACTCTGCTGACTGGCGGATGCTTATAAGAAAAAAACATGGGATCAAAGATGATTACAAAAATGAGATTTTGTGCACAGAACCGGCCTTCATATAGAAATATCTAAAGAATAAAGTTGCTTACCAAACACTGAGTTAGATAAAATCAAAATAAAATTTCACCTTGAAGAAATCCAGAATGCGATCATTTCGGATAAGAAAAAGAAGAAGGTAAGAGTAATTAATATTGGACGATTTAAAACTGCTTGGTGTACAGACTCAAATTTTGAAAATGCCATGGTAGCGGTTGAAAGAACTAATAGAAAACTGACAAGCTGAAACAGAATCAATCTGGAATCTTGGCTAATGAAAGAGCAGATTCATTCATTAGGAGAAGAGTAGAACAAATATTGATTTGGTCATAACTAAGCTTCTCATAATAGACCAAGAATTTACTGAGATTGCTGAGTTGTTCAACTGAATTACAATTACATTTTTTTATTTGTAAACTGGGCAAAAACTATTACAACACTTAGCAAAGAAAATGTAATAGAACTAGCGAGGTCATACACGAGCACTAGATAAATTGGCTCGAACCAAGACCCTAGTGATAACAACAATAATAAATTGGTCATGAGTGAGCAACTATATCTTGGACTATTTGGAAGTTCAAATCTTTTTGAATCAAAAAATTTAAAACTTTAAAATTGAATGTTCTTGTAGTTTGGTTACTTATTGGCAGATTTTTATAATCTTTTCAAAGCTTGTAAATGTGAAAACCCTAAAAATTAGGATTTTTGGATTGTTTTGTTGGTTTACTTATAAGGTTTTTCCAAGGTCTGATATAATTAAATTGAGAATTAGAAAGAAAATGAGCTTTTCATTAATTAACATAGTTCTAAAGCCTTCTGGCTTATGTATAACTGTTTTGGGATTGAAATAAAATAAAATTCACGATTTTACATTTTTGAACTTTCCTTTTAGCTTGGTGTTTTAAATTGATTTTAGATAGAAGATATTTTAAACCTAAATGTTCTGAATCAGATAGCTCTGGTATAAAAGTACCGGCCTATGTAATGGCTGACCCTATCAAATATTAACACAAACAACTACTAGAATCGGCCCTTTGTAGATGTTTAAATACAGGTTACACTCAAATCAAATTCCGAGCACAAACATTCTTGTATATCTGGATTTATTTTTTATTCCTTTAAAAGTTTTTAACGAACAGAATGATACCACATTTCCAAATATATATTTTATTCTTTTTGCTTCTGGGCAAGTCTTCGTATTTTTCAATAATTTCCACAAAATAAACAAAATTGCTTGTGTTAACAAAGAACGCAAAAATAAATACCTAGAATTTTAATCTAAATGCCTGAATTTCCCCTAAAAATCAACAATAACAGAATGCATCCAGAATGGAATGTTTTGTACCGTACAGTATTTCACAAAAAGAAAATGTTTTTTATAACAGCACAAAGCTTTCACACACGTACCCAAAACATAATATACTATGTGAAAATATTTTACGTATTTCAAAACCAAAATTATATATTTTTGTACGAATATATTAACGTTTGATAAATGATGACAGTGCGGTTTAATATTAACGCTGTTTTTTGAAACAAAAAAGTTCATCGCGATATCCTTAAAAGTGATCGAAATTTCGCGTGTATGCTGGTATATGAAAAGCTTTTATACGTTCTTCTGACGTATGTCACGGTCGCTAATCACTTTCAAAAAGGGACAAAAATGTATTTTTTGAAAGGTAACGTTCAAAAGGAAACTAAAAACATGTTTCGGTCACAATAATTTAACTTACACTTTTACTAAAAGTTTCTAGAAAAAGAAATCAAAGAAATCAAAAAAATTCACTTTTTAAAAGAAATGAAACTTACAGCAGCATGTGATAGAGGATGGCTTGGAATCCCCTGGGTCTCTCCAAAAAGTTGTAAACGCGACTTTGTAAACGGCGATAGCGTGCGTCGCGCCGGGAGGCCCGGTAGTTGAGCGGCTTCCCCAAAAGACTCATCCGGGGCTGAACGAGTCGGCTACGTTTGTCCCGTAGCGATATTAGGCCACTGGAAAACACACGTGTTCTGAATAAATTTATTACATATTTAGCCACTATAATACATTTCACTTTATACCTTTACACCCTTACAGAATACAAAGCTTATAGTACAAACTAAGCTAAAATAGCTAAACCATACTGCAGATGAAACGCTTAAATTATTTGAAAATTGTCAGAAGATTTTCTACAAAGTTTTACCATTAAGTAAAGCTGTTTAAATAAAGCAAACATTGAACTTTCAAAAAAATTACACAATTATGGAGCTATCTTTGTTCTTTAGTCCTGAATAAAATGAACCATTAAGCTAATTAAGTTTCAGCTTTATTGGAATTAATCAGACTTGTCGCAAAATAAAATAAATTATACAAATTTATAAAATGATTTAACCACCAAAATCTGAAAATTATGTTTACAATACAACAATAGAAACGGTTTTGCTTCGAAATATTAATTATAAAACATTCTTTAAATAATTCAGTTTCTCTTTTCAATGAAATCTTGAATTTCTTTAGGATTCAAATATCTTTTCTTGAAAAATAGTTTTGGCACATAAAGTTACAATCAAACCAAGTGTGTTCAAAATTATTCAGATTACTTGTCGAAAATAGTAAAAATAAATATTCTAAAGTGTTTATTTCGTTTTAGCAACGTAGGAAAACGTAATAATGGTTGCCGTATAAATTGTTTTGAAGATTAACAATAAAGAGTTGTGTAATTCTGGCGATGTTAAAATCATTGGCGTACTATTTGTTTATATATTACGAACACTACTTTATGTTTTAATTATTTAATAAGTGAACATATGAAAATAATAACAGGCACGAAAACATTGAACATTGGGCGATCTCGTGCCCATACGGGCCGATTTGCTCTAAGAGCACACTTTGCCTACGCTTGTATCTATAGTTAAGCGCTAAAATTATTTTTGACACTTGGCAATAATATACTAAGTAGTGTCGAGACACATGCAATTTTCCAAAACCCATCAAACCTACAGTTAAACGGAAGAGATTCATTTCACGTAAACCCTACCTTATTTAATAAAGTTGTCGGCCCTAGCCAAGTTTTGTACGACAAAAATTTAGGTTAGCAAGGTTTCGTCGATTTAAATTGAATATACATGGTTAACATGCACTTTAGTTGAAGTCGATGCGAACTTGTCAACATAAAATTTTTGGCACAAGACTCGGCTAGGACCGGCAACCATCTTGAACGAATTATTATAGTAGGTTAGTGCAATTAAAAAGTTTGATAAGTTAAAATGGGGGTTGTTGCAACTAAAAATGTCCGTTACTTCTTGAATACTGAAAATAGCCAAAATCGCCACTCTCTTTTTCGACTTGTAATGTTCTAAACTATACATTATTGGTGAAATATCGAATGTACGTCACGGGACACCCTGTATATATTTCTCGATGACCTATTAACCCATCTTTTGTGATTTTATATGTTGTCTCAAAAATATTGCTTGCTGTATAAAGCTTGTCTTTTAAGCCAAAAAGATATTGTTCTATGGCTGGTTAATAATCACAGGTCTGCGTTGGTCAAATTGTCTGGAATCTATCTGGTGATTTCAATAGACTTTTTGACGCTGAAAAAGGGAGATATTTAAAAAATTCAATCACAAATTGTGGTTTTTTGTTCTATCTATATGTAGGTGTTAGCCTATTGTAAAGCATCATTTTGCAAAACTGTTATTTAAATAAATAAGCATATTATTTTGGTTATAATGATGCAAGAAGTTGATATTCTGAATATAAATGGAGTTATGATAAAGAAGTAATAATTTTATTACACAACTGTAAATACAACCACTTTCATGTCAATAGATGTCTGATCTTTCCTGTTACTGCATGTCTGCCTCCTCACCACCACCATCTCTTCTAGACAAAACATTTAATTCAGTACCTTCTTTACAACTGTGGTGTGCATTTGTGCAATTAGTTTGTAACAACTTCATTGATTTAATTTATATTTTACGAATTTTTATTAAATTAAATTCCAAAGCATCAAGAGGCTGTGGCTCTTTTTGCTATATTTGTGGAAACTTTACGATAAAAAAACAACAAAGAAACACTACAGAATTCGTGAAAAAAGTATATTTTGCATATTTTGATGTGAAATTAGTAGACCAAGACAAACCTTGGGCTCCTCATAAGGTTTGTTCAATATGTGTTGAAGAGCTTCGCCAGTAGTCGCAAGGAAAAAAACAGTCTTTTTGCTTTGGAGTGCCTATGGTTTGGAGAGAACCAACCAATCATAGCGATGATTGTTATTTTTGATTCAATTAAAAAACAGAAAGGACATTTTGTACCTAAACCTTCGATCCGCAACACGTTCTGTACCTCACGGACCAGAAGTACCTGTTCCTTTACGGCCAGGTAAATTAGATGATGTACGTGATGATGAAATGGTTTCTCAGGCCTATACTAATAAACTGGATGATGGAAGTGATGATTATGATCCTGGAAGTGATGAACCAAAACTGTTTGAGCAATCTGAATTAAATGATTTGGTTGCTAAAGACTCCGCTGAGCTTTTAGGCTCAAGGTTGAAGGAAAAAAATTTATTAGCTCTTCGCACGACGTTTTACTGGTTTAGGAACAGAGAAAAAAACTTTTCCCAATATTTTTCCGAAGAAGATGCACTAGTTTTCTGTAATAATGTACCTGGACTCATGGAACAATTCCACATTGACTAGAAGTTTCAAGTATCTTTGCAGTCAGTTTCCAGCTTTATCAGAAGCAAAGATAAAGGAGAGTGGTTTTGTTGGGCCGGAAATAAGGAAGCCTATGAAAGATGAAAATTTTGAATCTAAAATAGAAAAAGCAGAAAAACAGGTGTGGAAAGTCTTCAAGGATGTAGTTACAAAGTTTTTTGGCAACAAAACAGATGAAGATTATAAAATTATTGTATAAAATATGTTAGATAAGTTCAAAAAAAATCTGAAACCTTTTTGTGAAAAATCCTTACGTGATGGAGAAAAATGGAGTTCATATTTGGATTCAGCGCCCAAAAATACATAAGAATCAGCTATCAAATCGAAAACAATTTCTCGAAAGTTAAAAAGCGCAGGCCTGTGTAATTGGAATAGTTCGGTTTATACCATTTGATTCACTATGGAGGGTCATTAGTTGACCTTCAAAAACTTAAAAGAGTCATATTCAGATCAATGGAGCCTTTTCTTCTGTTTGACTGAGTATTTTTCTTGGCAGCCAAATATGTTAACTAACCAAAAATATTTTTTGTTAGAGCTTAGTTCAGTTTGTGTTAGGAGATATTTCCGAGTTTACGTATGATATGCGATTAGTCATTCAATTCAACAACCTGTATATTTCTAGATTTTTAACTTGCATCCAGTTTCAGATTAATCGACATGAGTCTCGACGGTTTTAACGTCTTATCAATTATGTACATTTCGTCGAATAGAATATGAATAGAAATACTAACTACTCGTTCTCTTGCAGTTTTCTTGAGAAAGATTGATTGTAGTTACCTAGCTGAGATACATTTATCTATTAATTTATTTCCGTTTTACCAAGTTTTTTGTATTATTTTTCCAAAACAGATTTAATTATTACACTGTCGCTTTTACCGAATTCATTTCAGTTTTTCAAATTTCATTGTTTTTCTTTATTGATATTATAAGCAAAAGAGATATTTAATTTGTATTGCTTCTTGTAAAACAAAAGTTAATTGAAATCATTATAGGTTAAGGCGACTTTGTACTCCGAAGGAATCACAATGCCGTTATCAAGAGGCTTACAGTTCTGTTAAGTTGATCTAAGATTTCCTTTTTATTGATATTTTTCATCAAAATTGAATATAATTTAAAGATGAATGAACGTCGTTAAAACTTTAATTAAAAACATGCAAAAAAAAATGCATTTGCATCTCTACTAGCCTTAATTTTCTTTAACCATAAAACAATTGAATAGAGATATGATAATTTCTATTTGTTCCTTCTAGTTTTAATACTCTACTAATATAAATGCTAAAATATTAATTAAATCTTAGTTTAATGAAAGCTGTTAAAATCTATTTTCATGTTTTCATAATGTTTAAAAAAGAATAAGAAATCTCAGAGAAAAGGAATAATAATTTTTGAAATGCTGTATATTGATTATGATTTTTCACATAACATAAAAACTATAACAAAACTCAATAAAATTTATACATCCGCAACTTCAGAACTTGTTACAACTGTAACTGGCCATTTAACATTTTCAGTTACTGCCATAACATAGAATTGGATACATTTATTTTATTCCCGTCCTCTTATAAAACTTTAGGTATATAAATTTATCAAAAGATATCATTATTTATAAATCTCGACTTCCTATATAGATACGGAAGTACTGGAAATCAAAACAAATAGAATTTCAAATTTTGATGAATGTTAGTAAATGTTTAGTAGCCACGCATTTTGACAGACAAATCATTTTTCTCTATTTTTTGTATGTTCCGTAGTTCGCTAAAAGATATTGTATTTTATGAAATTTATTAAAATTATGATAACGTTAAGCAGTGAGTTTATTTTTGTGGCGAACAAAGCAGATATAAACAAGAAAATAAATCAGATATGTAAGGTTATTGCAAAAAAATGTATAAAAGCAGTAGCTTAGTTTATCAAGGTAGCTTTGTCTACATTTTTCCAATAATAATGAAGACAGAAATATTATATCAGCTCTTAATAATTTTATTATGCCGTTATGACATTAAGTATAATAATATTATATCCATTTGAATACGGTTGTCTACACTCTTGTTATTATTATTGAAATGAGGAAGCCGCGTATGAAGGATATTAAATAAGACCCTTAATGAAATGCCATAATCAGATGTTGATGTTGTCTTACGGTCTCCGGATTCCTTACACTTGAAGCTTAAGCATCCTGAACTATCTAGAGCCCTGTATCAAATCAAATACTTACGGGTTATACTACACGTAATGTGGGTTAGATTTGGGTCAAGATTTGGGTTTCGGATCTAATTATTGTATTCGTCTACTATGATACGTTTCCGAACTTTAAAAATAGTTAATTTGGTTATTTCATTTGTTACATATGTTCTAGTTTCTGTTTGTATTTATCATAATAAGTGCCAGTGGCGGCTTGTGATTTTTTATTATTGAAGGGCAACGTGAAAACAATACTTCTTTTTCTATTAAAAACTAAATGATTAAGTGAAGACAATTGGTTATTAAACACAGCAATTTTATGGAAGAAAAGTTATTAGGTTGTATGTTGCGTTTTAGACATTCAAGCTGCAAGTGACCTAAGACATCCTTTTTTTTTTTTTAATAACATTTCTCTCAGTCTGTTTTACGTTGCCCAAAAACGCTGTGTCGCGTTCAATGCTTGTAGGCAAAACAGATTTCTTTTGCCAAAAGTGTCAGTAGACATAGTTTCAAGCAATCTACTAACTTGACTAACTAGAAACTTGAAAGGATGTTCACATTTGAAAGCAAATTTGTTTGTAACAATTCTGCTCTTAAACAAAACGTAAAGAAACGCGTCACACTAAAATTTCTTGATTATTCGCCCATTGAGCTATCGATGTCGCTTTTTGTTCTTAGGTAAAACCATTTATATCAGCCAACGCCAAAAGATCTTAGCAAAAGTTATTTGTATGGTAAAAGGGCCGTTTGTGCTCCCCAAAACAGAAAAATAGATTTTAGAAAGATGAATGGAAGCTATTGAAGTCACATAGGGGTCATTCCAAATAGTAGTAGTCTGCATAGAAATGAATTTCTTTGCATAATTAACGACAATGCGAGAAGATGCTTAATCAAAATACGATCAGAGAATGCAACTATAGTAACAAGACAGAGAAAGTAAAAATTCCTTATAGATTGGGCGAAATATTGAGTTCATCTTTATAACAGTTTAATCCCTAAAGACATCGTTTGATCGTTGTGAATCGTTTATCCAAATAAATGTTTACAATATCAGACTATAATATTAGTTTTGATCTTTTGAAGCATTTTTTGTCTATACAAGAAGAGACAAGCTAACACATGGGCTGACAAGTCCCAGGCCTAACAAAGAAAACACGTTTTTTTTTGTTCAAAATTAGCTTTATTCATCAACGTAATTTCCATCAAGAACAACACAATCATTCCAGCGCCGCTCTAACATTTCAATACCACTTTTGTAGAACGATTTATCTTTTGTCTCAAAATAGGACTCAGTTTCAGCGATAACCTCTTCATTCGAGCGAAATTTCTTACCGGCAAGCATTTTTTTTAGGTCTGCGAACAGCCAGTAGTCGCTGGGAGCCAAATCTGGCGAATACGGTGGATGTGGGAGCAATTCGAAGTTCAATTCATGTAGTTTTGCCATTGTTTTGATTGACTTGTGACACGGTGCGTTGTCTTGATGAAACAAAATTTTTTTCTTTGCCATATGCGGTCGTTTCTTTGCAATTTCGGCCTTCAAACGCTCCAATAACGCTATATAATATTTATTGTTGATGGTATTTCCCTTCTCAAGATAGTCGATGAATATTACACCACGCACATCCCAAAATACCGAGGCCATAACCTTTCCAGCCGATGGTTGTGTTTTCGGTCGCTTTGGAGGAGGTTCACCAGTTGCTGTCCACTCAGATGACGATCGTTTTGATTCCGGAGTGAAGTGATGGATCCATGTTTCATCCATTGTCACATATCGACGCAAAAATTCCGGTTTGTTACGTTTAAACATGGCCAAACACTGCTCAGAAACATCAACACGTTCTTGTTTTTGGTGAACAGTGAGCAAACGCGGCACCCACTTTGAGCAGAGCTTTCTCATAGTCAAATGCTGATGCAATATAAAGCCAACACGTTCTTTTGATATCTTTACGATGTCAGCTAACTCACGCAACTTCACTTTTCGATTATTCAAAACGATTTTGTGGATTTGTTTGATGTTTTCTGGTGTTACCGCCTCATTTGGACGTCCACTGCGTTCTGCATCATCGGTGTCTCTACGACCACGTTTGAAGTCAGCAAACCAACGTTTTATTGTTGTTTCTGATGGAGCGGAGTCCCCATAACACTTTTCAAGCCATTGCTTCGCTTGAACGGTATTTTTTCCCATCAAGAAGCAGTGTAAAATTAAAACACGAAATTGTGTTTGATCCATTGTTTTGAAAATAACAAAACTAGCGTCACTCTTAGCACAATAACTCACAAAATAATGAATAGAATATCATGAAATTTTAACAGCTGTCTTTTGAAGGTTAATACTAACTGAAAAAGCGGTGAATGCAATAGAACTAGCGCCATCTATTTGTTAGGCCTGGGACTTTTCAGCCCATGTGTTAATAGTAGTTTGCGTTTTTCTGTTTTCGATTTTGTTACGGAACAAACATTAAAAGCGAATAAATACACCAGAAAGCTCGTACAGCTTAAACTCATTTCCGTTTCAAAGTCTACTAAAATTGAATGAGATAATAAAAACTAAGTTAACAACTTAAAATGAAAGTAGCAGAAATGAGATTTTGAGTTACCATAGGGTAGGGCTCAAGAGCTCTTTTATTCTGAATGTTTTTAAACTTTTTGTTTCTATTTTTGCCTTCATAAACATTTTGTTTCTCGACGTTCATCAACTCTTAGTGCTCCGTTGCCTATGATAATAGTCAATTGCTTTAATAGATAAACTAAAAGCTCCATAAAATTGTTTGCAGTTGAAGATTCAAACAGTTCCTTGCAGAAATTGCAGGAACGAACTTAATTTTACTCGAAAACAATGCATTTCATGAATAAACTGCAATCATAATACTTTTCTTGATAGTACGTTGTAGGTATAAAAAAATAACAGAGTTACTTATTTTATTACTGATGAGGTAAATGTCAAGAGACCTACAATAAAAAATCCTGTGGATAAAACAATCAAGCTTTAAATTCTAACAAGGCTTTGTAAAAACCCTACATCAAAATAAAAACATTAAAGACGTAGTTGTAACGTTTATTCAGTACTTCCAATTGTAAGTAAGTTCATTATCTGAAAGTATTTATAGAAGAGCATTGAGAAAAAGTAAACAAGTTTTAACGTACTACAAACATTTGAGGTTTAAAGATACTTAAAATAACTACATACACGAAAAAATAGTAAAAATAGCTGTTATAATTTGATGGACAAACAGACCATGTGGTAGTTAATATCTGACATGAGCACGAGAGCATAATAAGATTAAATCGGTATACAGAGGATCAAATCTACACAATATGTCTAATGAGTTCCTAACTTTATACTAACCTACTAGTACTAATAGTTAACGCTAGAAGTAGTTAACTTGTAATTTAATTCACACTGTGTCCAAGTTTCGTAAACGTTGAATGGGCAACAGTATGCAAATAACGTAAATGCTTTGTTACTTGTCTCGTAAATGTTCTTGTTTTGCTATGTAGAAAAGTATGTATAAAATGACAAAGGACGCGAACGGCCATGATGTATACATCAAGGTCAACAACATTTGAATGGTTCAAGAGCTTTTGTAATGGTTAGGAATTGTTGGATGTAACGACAATAGGGACCATCTTTCCAAGAAGATTAATAAAGGAATGACTTGGCTAAATCTAAAACAATGGCAACTAACAAATGAAAAATGGTGTAAAACTGACCCAAGAAGTTATTTAAATTTGATCCTAATGCGATAATTTATTACTTTATTAGTAAGTTATTAAAAACGCTTCAACTACAAAAAAGAATTAATTATTGGAACTTCATTCTCTTACAATTTTATAAATTTCATTTTATTAAAGAACTATGCTGGAAAAAATCAGAAAGTGCCATAAATTCATGTCCAATTAGTATACAATCTCTGATTTTCATTGTCACACTTGTTGATGTTATGAGAGGTAGATCCACTAAGAAATGCTTGTCTGTAATTAAATTCCCCCCGAGAGGATTTCAACGTTATTCAGGGACTATCTCTGTTCTGATGGGTCAAGCGTTAAAGTATTAGTTAGTAGGCTAAAATCTTTCCAGGGATAGACTTTACAAATAATAACAAAATTCGACGTTTAAAATACTTGCATATATTTAGTCGCCTCATAGAATAATTTATAGATTAAAATAATATTCTTTTCATATGATATGACTTTGTTTAATAGGTCAGTTACAGAAATTACTTATATGAAGCTGCAAGATCTAACATGACAAATTACAGTGACTAAATATCCAAGCAACAAGGTCTACCTCTTCCTTTAGCATAGACTAGGATTTTTTTCTTGAATTATTATGATACTTCCCTATCGGTAAGCTGTCAAATCGTAAACTACCCAAAAAATTTTCCTACAATGTCTCTAAAAAAAATGTAGAAAAGTGCGGGGCAAAAATCTTCTTAATCTAAATAGTGATTCTTCAACTGAAACGACATCCAGCTTCTGCATACCATAACAAACTGCCAAAGATACTAACTTCTAGAAAAAACAGTTGAGTGGCTAAAATAATTTTTAAAAAGGGGAAAATCATAACGCGCCATTAAAAATGTTCTAGAATGAATAATGTGATACATTCCTAGTTGATCATCTTGGACAAACAATTCAAGATAGTTATATGCGTTGGCAAGCCTTTCATTTTAAAGTTGCAGCAACTTGAGAATACTATCAGCGGGTTTCAAAAATGCAAGGTATGTTCTTATTTGCAGATTATGAGGTAACTGTATTTGTTGGCTCAGAAAATGATTGTATTGTACTCTTTTAATGACTTTAATCGTTTCTCTAGATGAACAGACTCTGACTTTCAATCAAGTATCAACTGCCAAGTTGTTGTAGTAGACCCCAGAAAAAATAACAAACTGAGGATGCGATACAGGAATTCTTTTGATGAACATATGACATTGCCAAAAGCCAAAGAGGGTGCTAGAAGCTAGGAAATCGAGAAACAAAAGCAAAAAGCCACACAGATTCCTATTGCTTTGATTAGATGTGCTGAGTGAAGAATCTACCCTGAAACTATTAAAACTTCCAGTTCTAGGCAGGATACCCTACTGGAACTTAATATTCTTGTATATAAATCAGTGACGTAATTTTAAATTTGGGGTTTTGGGGCAGGATTTTATGGAAGGTTTCCCATAAGCGCTGTATTTACAAAGAAAAGTCACGGTAATTGAGATTTCGCAACAAGAATCAAAATAAAACAGAAAAGATGCCTGCTGGTTTGTTCGAATAGGCAAACTTTTAGAGTCAGATATGATTCTCTGAAGACGTTGATTTATCTATTTTAGACTTTCCAAGATTCTAATAGAACGTTCTCATTCCATGCACTGTATACTATACGAAATTATTCATTTACGAACTAATGGAATCTACATCATTCTAAGATTTATTTCTGTTTGATTCATAAAATAGGATAGTAGCACTCTTTTGTTGAGTTTTGGTTATTTTGTCGTGACATTGACTATTTGCTTCTGTACATCCATACTTATCGAGATTATTGTTTTGGAAGCTATAATTTACCAAAAAAGATTAGGCTTACAGCAAGTTCAACAGTAAGACAAGCATTTGTATATTTACTACTTTATGGTCACTTTTAATCTTTCAATTGAATATTCTTGAGTCTATACAACTGTTTGATCATTAAGTTTGTTTTTTATTCTGTAAAATTATCTACTGTTTATACAGAGGGTATAGGATATAATGTAGATTTGTAGAAATACCAAGGAACGATTACCTTTCCGTTATAAAATCATTTTCAAGTATATGACAACGTGACATACCGACTTGGAGCTTACTCTATACATTTTGATTTTTTTTTCTTGATTTACCAAGCGGAGCGTCTGAGTAGTTAGCGCTGTAGGTTTATATTATAAAGTGGCAGGTTTCTAATCCACGGACCGACTATTCTTATTAAGCCAATTCTCTCAGACATAGGGGCGCATAAATCAGTAAAGCGAAATGTAAACTGTAACTGTCTGAAAGACAAACTGAATACACCTAACACTCTGCAGTTTGCTTATCTACTGTTACTCCATCGCACGAACCAACCGTGTTTGGGCTTATACAAAAGCATTTCTTTCATTTCACTCCTAAAGTACAAACTTGCGTAAAACTGTGAATTCTCTTTGTCTAGAGCAATAATTTCTCAATGTTTTATGTTCCAAAGTTTTCTTTTCACTCAATGAGGAACATTGCGTAGACACCGAGTACTACTGGATCAAGACGATTTGTTTCCGTCTTTGCACTACTAAAGTCCACGTGAAATCTTGTTGAAAATCTCCCAGTCTTCACTTTCTATAAAACTTGGATTATGACTTTCTTTCTATTGGTTTGATTTCTCACTGGTTTGGTGGTAGTTCTTACAAGCGTTGTTTAGCATAGAAACGTATGAACCATTTTTTCCGACTTTCAAAAATTATTTTTTGATTGATTTGCTTTGGACAGAAATAGAGTAGAAGCAATCGTCGATATCTTTTCAAGAGTCAACTTTGAGTTAGGTATCCATCTTGGTTTTTTGATATTCATCATTTTTTTAAAATATTATTTAAGTAAAATTGCAACTCTTTAGCTAAGCTATCAATAGAGACTCATCTTCAGTTTTATTAATTTCAATCAATGATCTAGTTAAATTACAATCTGTACAATATCTATTCAGGTATGGTTCCATGCACTGTTAGGTTTAGACTGCCAAAACCATATCTCCAAATGTTTAGATTTCTGGACTTGTATAGGCTGTTTGACCTGCTCAGGGCTTTGATCTTACTTTTATTAACCGGTTGGGCTTGCTGAGTAGGTGAAGTTATTCGAACGGATGGAGTTTCTTTTACTAACAGTTCTTACGTTCACGTTGAGGCTTGTAGGTTGTTAATGCTGTTATTGCTTGGTGTAGGCGAGCAGAAGTTTGAATTTGCCCTAGAGTACACTAAATCTGATTACTTTCATCCTTTCTAGAAATTCCCATTTAGCCTAAATAGAAGCCTTTGAGTTCTTAAAGCTTCCGAATGGGAGGAATGAAAGTAATGTGAAGAAGTAAGCGTTAAAATGCTCTATTGTTTCTATTAATATTCCTTGTTAAACTTAGCAAGTGATGCCACGCTTGATACCGTTTCGATCTATGGCAAAACACTGAAAGGTTTTACTATCAGTTCCATTTATTATCATACTAATGCAATTAAGTTACATTTCATGACGAAAACAACTTGCTTCTCAAAAAGAATTGCATAGGTGAGTGGATAACATTAATGTGGAGCTAACACAGAATTTTCTCCAACCTACGGTTTTCTCATTAACATCTTTATCTATCCATTCCTTCAATTCTATCGATTTTATTTCCATTTCTGTATGTCATATAACTCGTAGAAGCAAGAATACGATGCGACCTACAAACTTTAACATTTTGTTTTATAGGCAAAAACAATTGTTTCATTTACGATACTTCTTGTGTACTATAAAATGTTGGTGTTTACTTCGTTCTTACAGATATTTTCATTTAAGATTTATGGCTGCTAGAAGTTTTATTCATCTTGTAACTGACTGAACCAATGTAACAATCAAAGTAAAATGAAAAATTGGAGCCAAGTTTGAGAATTAAAATAGATCGTGATGTAGTAGGTATATTTTTTTAAAAGAGATAGAATTATCTAGAAATTACACAATTTAACTCCAGGTAGAAAATTAAAATTCTAATGAATTAATTTTTCTAACTTTTCAAGTAAACCTCGTATTTTACATAACATTCTACATGTTTTTGTTACTTATTGCTATTTTTGTTGTACGATTTATAGATTTTATATTTTGATATTGCAAAGCAAAACAAGAAATATATACAATATAGGAAAATCTGTCAGATTTGCTAGCACAGCAAGAAAAATTCTCACACGTCATTATTTTGATGGATCGTTTTTTATTTAATAAAGAATGTAATCTTTGTAGAAACAAGTTAAGTGGTTAATACTTTTTTTTTAAAAAAAGAAAAATTAAATGATATTGTTTTAAAAAAAAGAAAACATTTTTAAAGATGTCATTAATCATTCGAAACGCACTCCTTTAGACGAACAGTTTTAGATACCGTATTGTAGCTTCTACATCATTGGCATCCGTTAAATTAAAAAATTAGCTATTTCGTGCAAATGGAAAACATCCAACAAAATATGTAAATTCGAATTTACTTAATTTGACATAGAATAATCTTCATTTATATCTCCAAAATTCATTGACAGTTTTCGTGAGAAACAGATACACGATCGTTGTATTAAAAAAAGACAGAACCAGCTGTCGTTAAGATTGTAAAAATCCATCCAAAGATATGAGAAAATCTAGGCGTACGATCTTCGCCTACTTTTTAAATATATAACTAGTGTATAATACCTATCTTTATATTTCTGGGTTATAATATTTAAATCGTGTTAGAATAAAATTCTCACGTAATAAACCGTTTTCACTCATCATAAAACTATTGAATAACAATTGTAACTCATATATTAGTTTTAACTACAACAGTAATAAATCTACAATAAAGTATTACGGATGTATTTTTACTTTTTATTGATTTAATAATTCTAAGAGATACTTCTGTAAACTTATGACTTGTCAGTTACTTATGTGACCGACTTTTAAAAATATCTCTGGTACAGTTGCTGTACAGCTAGCATATAAATTGTCGTCTAAAATATTTTTAAATAGGAACCGTGTTTATATTATACTACACAAACAAAAATATTACTACGAGATATTATCTTTAAAAAAATTCCATATTTACAAACTGCTTTATAAATCAAATTTTTTTGATGGACGCTTATTTGTATAAATTTAAACGTTAACCGATTATAATGAATATGTTAACGGAAATGGTTTAAAAACAAAAAGTACATTCGCAAGAAATATTTATTTAAAAGCAATTTGATCTCAATAAAATATTTAAAGTGCACATAGGATGTTCTAAATGAGAACATTAACTACAATCAATTAGGAAAAGCAGTTTTAGCATGTTTTGAGCAATATTTTTACTCAAAAAAAGTATTCGACGGCAATACTGTACTTTCTCACCTTCGCATCTAATTTTGATGGAAATCCCAGAAAATACCTACTTGGTTTCCTTGAAAAATAATCAGTGTCTAGTCAAAAATAACCTACAAAATCTTAATTTATTATTAACTATAGCAAAGCTACACAAGGTAAGATCTACACTAATTAATGTGCATTTAAAAGATTTATACAAGAGTTTAAGTCAATTCTTGAAATGATATATTGTAAATAACAATTTAATTTGAGCAAATTCGAATGTGGAGTTACATGATCCATGTTTGAACAAATTGAGACACTTTTTTACAGCAATTGAACTTCATTTACTATTGCCCAATTAGGATATTATCTGTGTAGACAAGCATAGGAGGAATATTCTCAGAAATTTAACAGTAGAATTTTGGCCAAAGAGACTTAGCACATTCAGCATCATTTAGCTCATCTAGCAGTCTTTTTTCATCATGACTATCTATATTTTGAAGAGGTCTCATAATATGCTAACCTGTAAAATAGTTTAAATCTGAAAGATTTTATCCACTCATGAAGTGTAACCTGCTTACCATTTTTAGTATCTCATTCTATAGTTTCTAACTCAAATCTTGGTAGCATATAATTGAGTTTCTCGTGTTGTTAGTTTGCTAATATCTAATATTACAGCAACCCATTCATCCAAATGTCTTTGAATTCGACTTTTCGAGAAAGTCAGAATCATGTAAACTTTTAAGTGAGAACAGTCAATTTGGAGATTCGAACCTCAAGCCTTTCGAATGCAAACCTAGAGCCTTAAGCCGCTCAACCATACCATTATAAGTGTGCATGAGTGTAACAAAAAAACGATTCTGTGATTCTGTCGGCACGCATGTAAACAAGTGTTGGTTTTTGCAGTTTAAGTAATGGTCTATCTATAGAGCTACTCAATATTATAGATAACATTTTCTTCACTATAAAATTGTGCAAAATGTACAAATTTTAATTTCTTTTAAATTCTTTCCAATATTCATGATAAATGCGATTTGGTAGATGGTACCAAAATAAACGCGTATTATTGTTGTTTATAGTTTCAATTCCATTTTTCTTTTCACTTTTGAGTGCTACCGAAAGTTTCTGATTGTATATCACGTTTGCATTGCATTCAAGTTTTCCGAATTTCTGACTACTAGTTGCTTGGTCTAATCTTCATCTCTCTAGACAATCTTTTTATATAACAACTATTTCAAAATGTTTTAGTCACCTTCCAGACCATGACTGCAACTCTTCAGCTAAGATATCAACAGAGTCTCATCTTCAATTTTATTAATTTCGATCAATGATCTAGTTAAATTACAATATGTACAACTCAGGTATGATTCCAGGCACTGTTAAGTTTAGACTGCCAAGACCATATCTCCAAATGCCTAGATTCCTGGACCTGTATAGGCTGTTTGACCTGCTCACGGCTTTAATCTTACTTTTATTAACCGGTTGGGCTTGCTGAGAAGGTAAAGTTGAAAAACTTGTTCCACTGAAAAACGTAACATGTAAAGAATTTTCTTCTGTGGTAGACTTTTAATTTAAAATTTATTTTGAGAAGTCTAGATGAGAATTGAAAATCCCAAACTTCAAATTTTTTCGTTTTTGCACCTTACATCAAACAATATTAAAATAAGCCCAACCGGTTCATAAAAGTAAAACCAAATCCTTACGCAATGTAAAATGTATGAGCAACTTGAAGAGCTCAATGGACACGCAAAGGCCTACATAGGTTCAAAAATCTAGACATTTGAAAATATATTAGATAACATTGTACAGATTGTAATGTGACTTCTTTATAATGTTGGAGAATATACAAACAAATATTTAGTTTTGTTGCAATTATTGACCAAAATTAGGAAAATTAAAGATGAGTTTTCTTCAGGAGTCTGAAGAGCTAAAGTAGAAAAAGGAATAATAAGTACCAAAAAGAGCAAAATGGAAAGATCTTTGTAAAAGTATCGATGTTTTCCCTATCCTTTTCCTTTCTTAAATTACAAATAAAGGAAAGAATAATTTTCAGAAGTCTGAAGAAATTGTTTATACGTTTTATGACCCAACAACTACCAAACCGGTAAGAAATCGGTTCAAGAGAAGGAAAATACAAATACAAACCTTCATTTGAATGTGATGCTGCATTGAAAGCACATATATATATATCTTAATCAGAGTTTATGTGAACATCAATCGTGCAGAGGCAAAGACAAATCATCTTGGTCCACATGTACTGAGTACCTAATCAATGTTCTCCATAAAGTGAAAAAGAAAGCTTTGAAATACAAAGCATGGAGATATTACAGTTTTACGCAAGTTCTTACTTTAGAAGTGTAAGTAAGCGAGAAGGTTGGTTTGTGATAACCAGTCGATCCATGATGGAGTAACAGTAACGACAATATAAAACGTAGTCTACTTGAATTTTTCAGTTTAGAATTCTACATAATCCTTAAAAAAATAAATGCCATAAGGGTATGTCTAAAAATCAGAAGTTTCTTAATTATCTTATTTTATAGAAAGTTTTCCTTTTGAACCTGTCTTCTGTTGTAGTCGAGTTGAATGATGGCACATCCAGAATGTTGGGTGGGACCGCATTGGCACCCCCTTCATTAATGTATCTAATTAAGTGTTAAATTTGTGTAGTTTGGGTAGTTCTGATTTTCATGCAGTGAAAACATCAATGATTGTACAATTCTAGGAATAGGAGCAGGATCTTTCACTTCAGCCCAGCAGTTTTTAAGGTTTCTGGATATTGTCTGTTACTGCTAACAGTATGCGATCTTAGAGCGCATCCTTCACACTACGACGCTGTGTAAACGAAACTCAGTGGATCTAGACGAGAAACGCTTCCCAAATTTCAAGATAACACACGCTCCATACCATAGGGGTGAACGAAACGAGAGTGAGAGTGTCACCAACGGAGTCTTCGGTATACTAGGCGATATCTCTATGCATTTAGCGTAACTGTCGGTGAGGCCTTTTATCTCCTCTATACCCGACGAATCAAATATGAGTAATAATAGGCTGCGTGAAAGCTAATGATGAGGGTAATCCAAATGAACCTCGATTACAGTAAAGCAGCAACGTCGGTGCTGTACAAGATAATGAGGCAAGGCTTTGGTGACATCTACAGATCTCTCAAAGACAAAGACGTGTCATAAATAGGAAGTTATAGACATCACAATAGCTACTAGTACTCAGACTAACTGGAGTGTCTCATGAAGAAAGTTGTTTAGATCCTCTTTAATACAACAAAACTTTAGAACCAAAGAATGGTATATCGTAACCCTAGAAGAAATGATTGGTAATCTTTAAAGACAGATCTTAACTAAAATTTTGAAGGGGTTAACAAGAACATTAAGAACAGATATAGTCATGAAGTTGTTGTGCAGCAAATAGAAAGAGACGTAATCAGCACTCTAAAAAGAGAAAAACAGTACGCAGACAGTTGTATGCCGGATTCCAAGAGGTACTTTCAGAAAAAAATTGGAAAGCTATTTGGACTTTGTAAGTTTTAACACAAAACGGGAAGTAAAACAATGGCGGAAATATTAAGGGTTTATTTCCTAATTCAAAGATTATGAACACAATAAAAGCTCTCCTCTGGCTTACGTCTAATAAAAGAAAATGCGTAAAAAAAGACTTTGAATCAACCATTTCTTTTGTAACAACAATGTTTTTTTAACTGGTCTGCCTGTATAATTTTGTCGTGTGTTACTGTCAAAATTTTTGAGTTCCATAAAGAGCACCACCCATCCATTTTTGCTGTATAGATTCTTGCGTCATCAAGAAAAACCCATTTAGCAAAATTATATTCAGGATGTTTTTTCTCAGATAGTCATCGGGTTGATTATAGAAGCTGTATCGAAAAACAATTGATTTCTTCCAAACAAACATGCATCGTTTTGGGGATCCAGAATTTTCTTCTTTCATGTTTTGTATCGTACCAGTGCAGTGTTGGTTTTGAAGGATTGAAGCATCCCAAGAGAACAATTTAAGGAATAACTTTCTTTGATAGACACCACGTGGGCACCAAAAATGAAATAATTATTTCTTTCGGATGCCATGTAAAATTTTTCAAGAAATGTTTCTGTCCTTCCTTTAATAAGACTGTAAACTTTGAAAAAAAGTGACAGCTAATAATAAAAACTACACAAGACTCCAACTTAATTTCGTTGATAGTGTTTACAGTGTAATTACTTTTTACTTCAAAACCTTTTTTGTTTTTTAATTGTTATTCCTACCTATGTAATTTAAAATCTAGTCACATTAACAAGTTAGTAACAATAAAAAAACGTAGCGATTGAAACCCTTTTTATGATACGTAATTGTTTTACATTTAAAGTATTAATTTGTTAAGATTATCCTTCAGTATGTTGTTCTTATTATTATAAAATCATAATACAGTAAACTGCACACATAAGCACACAACACACCTATTAATCTGAATAATGGTAGGCTGTGAAAACAAATGCAAGTAAAATAAGTGAATATTTTAGAGAAGCATTTAAAATATAAATGATGGTCACGTCTGTTCTAGCTCCAGACTAAAATAAATAATTTAACTTGGTTATAAATGATGTGAACGTAGAACGTACTCTACTTACATATTTGTTCGAAAAATTGAACGCGCAACTGAAAGGTTGCTTTTATATTAAACATTCTTTTAGTAATAGCGTAATAGTAAAGTAAATAAAATGCTTTTTAGGTTATTTTCTTACCAATTAATAAATTTAATAAAAAGCTCCTAATTCATTATTGCTTACAAACAAGATGAGTGGAAATGTTACCTCTATGTTTTATGCCTTATACAAAAGAATCATCAATGAAAATTTAGTTGAGACACAAAACAAAAGATGCAGATTTTTCGTTGAACGTTTCAATTTGTTTTGTTTGCGTAATATGTGAACACTAAATACAGGTTTTGTCAAAGTTGCGCTATAAAAATATCTGTCTTTCCAAGTTATTATTATACAGTGTTTCAGTTGAATTATTAAATAGTTAACTCAAAAACATTTTAGGTTAACTTAACCGAACTTAACCTATATTTCGACGCAGACAAAAATACTGCACAATATATTTATTTATTTATTTATTCTACTTATATTTAATAATATTACTTATATTGTTATAATAGCTTTTTTACACACTAACTTTTCTGTGAAGAGTTCGTACCTTCTCGGCTATAAACTATAAAATTGGTGTGTTCGTGTGACGTAAAAGTCCGCTTTAGTGTTTCTAGGTCTCTTTATATCACTCGTCTTTCCATTTTGTTTTTAAAGTACGTCCTTTGATTTTATAAATTAGTTTCAAGATAGAATCTTTAAGAAAATAACATAACCTTTCCCCATAAAAGTATACCTGAAAAAAGTAATATTAGTAACAGATGAAGGTTAAAAGATAAGGCTAGAAAAGTTACCCGTAGATGAATATTTTAACTTGCGAGCAATGTTTGCATGTTGAAAATCTTTTGCAGTCATCGAGGGTTATTAGTTATGCATAAATTACACAAAGGAATTTCAATACATGATGTGATTGATGATGAGTGTAAACTTTACTAAGGGTGTACTTTCAAGAGACCTATAAGGTAAACGTGTGTATATTCAAGAATTCAGTCAACTATGGATATAGAAAATTTTCAAATTTCCATTTCACTTACTAATTCTTAGAAATCCATATTTTGCAAAATGGATAAGGTTATGTTATCAGTGTGTTACGGAAAAAATGCATTTTCAGTATTTCATCAATTATTGTAAAAATTCATTTTCCGGTTTTGCATTTGCAAAATGTCTTTTACTATTAAAAAGTAATTGAGTGGACACAACTTTTTATCCCAGGACCAAAACTGTGATTTCAAAAAACTTGAACTTGTTGTGCCTCAAGATTACATACATGCACTTGAACAACCATCTTCGATCATCGCAGTGGTTTCTGCAATCAAAGATAACATCTAGCTGGTAAAAAGGCAGAACACCAAATAGAAATGTTGTTCTTGGGGTTCTAAGTTTCTTTTCCCAAAGACATCAATACATAATTAAACCACGATATTTTATTAATCTTTTCTGATTTTGTCACCAAAGAATGGAGACTTCAAATTTTGAAGTACTAAATCAATCATGAAAATCGCTCAATAACATAACACCAAGAGCGTATTTATATTTTGAGCAGGAGAGTACAAATTCAATAAATTTTCGTTTGCTATTCAACATCTATTTTCATCGATTAGGAGCAGGCTGTTGAAGTTTAAAAACTCTTCTTCAGCCAAGAATAGAATGTTACTATGGAAGAACAAAAAAACATTAAGCAGCACAGCGATTTAGACGTCGATTCCTGTGAGTCGGATAAAGCTGCATCTGAAGAATCCGAAAACGAAAATGATTCAGGCACAGAAAAAGAAGAAAAAAAAAGAAAAAACCAGACCGTAACTGTTTCAGCCCCAGGGCGTTCCTAGAGCTGCTGTGGAGAAGACAATTGGCACCGAACACATTTTCAAAGCAAGGATGAATCTAACAAAAAATCGCATAAATTTCCTAATGAAGTTCTGACTCTCTAATTATTTATTATTTTCCTAAGTGCAGAACTTACTATGCAGTCTATTTTGAGTTTAAGTAGATATTTTTTGGTGTGCATGCAATGCACTTGATTTTGTGCAAAAAAGATGCGGACAAATTAAAAGATCACAAAATGGATCGTTTTCTATCAATGAACAAATGATTTCACAGGAAGATGTACTTTGCGTCAATTAGTGAAGAACAAACCTAGGCCTGTAGGCTTTAAAAATCTTGTACTGACATGCTCAACACTGTTATCGAGTAAAGAAAGCTGGTTCTGTTAGACGTTGGGGCAAGATTGAAAAGAAAAAGGTCGATGTAGCTTACCCAAAAGTTATTAAAACATACAAGAAAAAGATGAGGGAAGTCGGTCTGTGTGATCAAATGATAGAATGCTGCAGATCTTTCCTTAAAACTAGAAAATAGATACTCAGACAGCTGCAAAAAAGAGCGCAAGATGAATAAGTATAAGTCAAAAGATATCACGGATTTTCTGGAAATCATTTTCATCTTGAAGAGTGGTACAAATAAACTTCCATGAGAAACTGCAAGATCTACTGCTAAATACTTTATAATTCTGCTAAACCGTTTCCTTAAAGTTTGGTCATATTCACTTCTAGCCTCCGCATTTGTAAGAGAATTACAAGTGTGTGTGTGGGCATCATTCAGGACTAAGTAACACTATCACGAATATCCTTAAAATTCTAGAAAACACCAAAGCAAAAACTTCAAAATATCAACACAAGCACTTTTGGGTCGTCTAGAATATGTTATCTGAAGTATTTTCAAGAATTGTGAAACATTTTGAAAGTAAAACTTTAACTTGGACTACACAGAAAGCTAATTTAAAAATTAGTTTTTGTTAGCAAAATCTCATTATCACTAACTATATTAGCACCAAAACCAAAATTTTATAAGAAACCATACCGAAAGTTCAATCGTGGCCAATCCGAAAAACTTTTTCAAAAGCTACAATCGGCTGAAAATATTCGATATAACCAATGATTGACCAAAGCCCAATACCGCCCCAAAAATCTTGAAGGACTTCAAAAAGCTAGTTTGTCTAAAATCATTCTGTCTATCCTACTTGGTCTTATAACTTATTTACCAAATAATCCCAACTTGGGAGTGGTAAAAATAGGATATGGGGCAAAACAGTGCTGGATGGTTAGGTATTAAACGAAATACAACTATAGCAAAGTTAGTGTCAGACAAAATAGGCAGATTTTGCTTTAAAGATGTAAAATAAAAATATTTGGTACGTTACAATGATTTTCAAAGACGTTTGTGACCTTTCTTTAGTGATAACTAGCCTTGGACGATTAATGAATGAATCAAAAAACTTAGATCTTTCTCTGCAAAACGATTTGGTTTGAGTAGATTTTGATTCAATGTAACGCATCTAGCATTTTGGGATATAAAACTGTAGACGCTACTAAAGTTAACTTTGAGCTAATCAGGCAAGCTCCAATGGTTCTATTGATTTGTTCTCTCCAGAGATTGATTGCTGTTCCTACATCTACTATCAAGGTATATGTAGGATCATTGAAGATATAGTTTTTGACAGCAATATTTTCTTGATTGGAGTTCTTTCTTCCATCAAGGCTGGTTAGATTGCTGCTTGTTCCTATAACGAATGGACGGCATGGCTGTATAATTTTAGCCTTTCACCTTAATATACATAATTATATTTACTTCATTTCTACTCTTTAGTATCTAGTAGTTCATATTTTGTTTTCACTTCCCATTGTCTCATACTGAGCATTGTATCTTTTTTCAATCTTTAACCGTTAGAAGTTATTATTGGGATTTTAGCTGGATCATCATTGGATGACCGAGAAACTGGAACCGTAATCTTCTAGTTCTTCTAAATGAAACACAGAATACAGAATAAATCACTCAAACGTTACTAATGAAACGTATGCTCTGCTACTTTGCATATTTTGGAGATTTCTTTGCTTGGCGCTATCTTCCTATCGTAGACCTTTAGGACATCCAGTATAAATAGTTTTTTATGCAAGATCATTTTTATAAAGTTTTTTATTTCATCCTCCGTGTTTCTTTATTGCTTGGTACAATGAAGACTATTTTAGGTAGAAGTGCTATTTTCATATCAAACACAACAAGCTTTGTTGACAGAAGTGTTAGAATCGTTTTGATTTTTCTTCTGTTGACGTTTTGTTGTTTCACCTCGAAGTTATTTTATCAACCTTTTTGCAGACAGCGTCTGTTTTTTTCTAGTTTCATTTTTAATCAATCTTCCAGGTTATGTTTGTTTATTTTTGATTAACCCAAAAACGTTTTTAAAGGTTTTTCTGCTGCATTTACTGCTTACAAGTTACTTTCGTATAACTACCATATCTATTAAACTTGAGTAGATCTTCAAAGTTTTAGTATTTCTTGATATTGGTCTTAATGTTTTTTATTTTTATGATTCTACTTTTTTATTTTACTTTTATACTTCCAACATAAGCTTCCAAGGTTTATATGGTCAAAGAGAGCATTACGCTGAGAAAATTGATATAGGCGTGCTGTTTCAGAAGTAACTTTAATTAAGTATGAGAATAAAAGAATATTATAAACATATGAATCCGGGTTCTAATAATAAATTTTCCCAAGTTAGCCTAAACTAAACCAACTTATATATGGTACAATAACTAATTAAACAATTTCCTAAATCCATTATGAAATTTATTCCCCCGTTTTTGTTTACTCTCATTATGTTTCGTAAAAACAGTAGGAATTTAAACCATTAAAATAATTAACACAATAGATAGTACGGATAATGAAGCGTCCGATAAATTTAACTAGAGGTTTTTGTATTTGAAAGAAGAATTTAAATTTATTTTGTACACGACTGCAAACTTGTTAAAAAGCTTAACACCCATTATAATAACATATAAACATTCATGACGCTATCTGTGACATGCCAACCCAACTAAAAATATCAAAATTAAAACGTGAAAAAACCGCTTTTGTTTGTATCTCTTTAATGAATGTTCGTTTTTATTTATTTTATTCGCTTCTTTTTATCTTTTAGAGGGATTTTACAGAAAGCAGAGCTACATCAAAATCTTGAAAAATTAGTGTTTGTCATGAAAGGGATGTAGAAAAAATCGAAGTATGTTTCGTTTTGAAATATGTAATAGAAAAGACGTGTTATCCAGAAATATAAAATATACAAACTTGGTCAAAATCTACTATTTACCTAAATTACAAAATTCCACTAAAAGGCACATCAAAATGGAGAAGAAGAGCGACGCGTAAGTATGCCAAATATGACAAAATAGCTATTGTTTGAAGATTCGAATCTGAAGGACGACTGTCACAGATTTCACAACTGAGTTGAAAGTCGATAGTTAGTTTTGATTGTGTATGGTAAATGAAAATTCCTAGTTTTAAAGTTTTCAATTTTTAATTCGCAAACACAATTTGATAATTAAACCTAACCATCGAAAAACATCAAATCCCTAACTCATGTCTGTATAAAATAAACTTAAGTTAAATGTTTACGTTATAGCAAAAAAAAAAATTAAAGCTGTTCAGTGATACTTATGTAAACATTTTTGTTGTCCTGTTAACTGGTCTCGTAGATCGCTAGTTTTGAAAGAAAACCAAGATATGCTAAAATGCTTTAATAATGATACCTGGAAAAACATCAAAATATTTACTTCTTACTATAGATTGTAAAACTTTATCAAGTTTAAGATGAATTCTCTTCAGAATTCTACCAAACACACTGTTTGGGATTAAAATATTTTGCCGTAAGTGGTAAATCATTGAAGAAGGCCAAAAAGTCCAAAAGTTGAAATGACACATAAACCTCTTTGGAGTGTTCAAATTGGCCAAAAGTTAAAATCTTTCTGTGGGATTGACTTTTTCTAAGCTCTGTGAACGGAACATTAACAAACAACACTAGACGCAGAGGTATTTATATGATAAAATATTGATAAAAAGGTTAAGAAAAAATTGGCTTTGATTGAGATTGTATTTTTATATGGATTTCCATAATTATTCTGTTTGGATTTCCATTTAAGATTAATGTGTTTACTGTTTGGTAGTAATTTTCAAACAATATTGTCTCTAGAAGAAACAGAAAATAATTTTCAGGATCATTTAGCATTGAAAAAGAAAGTTTATAGAGATAACGATATCTGATAAAAAATTATATTGGGATGACAAAAAGCTAAAGACCTTTGGGTAGCAAATAATAAAAGTGAACGAGAAAATTCATTAAAAAAGGTGTTAGTACATTACGAGACTAAGGGCAAAGTTCATTTTATTTTTATAACAAAAGCAGCTTTAATAATCAAATGCAGTTTAATTAGAAATTCTTGTTAAATGTGTTAATAACCCTTATGCACATGTTTTCACAAAAACAGCCTCCTTTTTTCGAGGTTCATATTTTACAATAAATTCCCGTCATCTTTATCAGCCTTAAGATTATGATATAAGAATGGTTAAGAAATCTGCCGCACAATAAGAGCGCACCTTCAAAACACCCTCGAGGTATTTTACACTTCACCACCTTACAATATAAGAAAAGTTTTTCAGTTATGTTGTTAACAAATTTCAATTTATTCCAAAAGCCGATCTTCAGTATCTGGATTCGCCGCATTTTTTTCGATTATTAAATACAAACAAGAAAATACAATTTATCATTTTTATTTATTTTTTTGTTAACCGGCCTCTGCAAGATAATTTCCGGTCTTTCTAAACTTTGAATGCTAAAATTTTCCATTTTAAGTATTTCTCGATTTGGGTAAGAACAACGTCCTTTAAAAGTAATAAAAAGGTCGAATAAGTTCAATAAGGGATAAAAGTTGTGAAATTTTCTCAATTGCTTTCAATCGATTATGATCGTAAAGAATGAAGTATTACAAACTTCTCTTCCAGACTATCTAAAATCTAAGCCTATCCTAAAGAACACAATTTTAACAGGATCTTCATTAACCAATTCTCTTATTACCCTATTCTTCTCTCCTTGATATATCTAAAATCGATTTGTTCCAAGATCTGCTGAGAATTAAGTTTAGTTCGTACATACTATACTAGGTAGTATTCGCATAAAAAGGGTTCACAAAAAATTAATAATCATCTTTTCTTATTAAACAGAATTTCCCCTATACAGAGCGAATACAAAGTAGAATTAAACCCTTTCAATTTAAATGTAAATATGCAAACAAATGTTACTTCACCATTTGATGCAATTTAATAAATATTTGACTTTGAGGGCTTTGTTTGACTTGAGATTTTTAAAAGCAAAAATCGCTTTCAAATGAAACTGAAAGAGTATTAATTTAACAAAAAAACGAAATAATAGTAATATTTCATGATCATTCATTTCCCATTCCTACCAAAATTAGCTATAGAATTCTTTAGATTTAATCTTAAAGTCGGTTGTGTACTAAAAATTGATAGAGGATCGCATTGCTAATTAATGTGGGTGATTGAACTAGGTTGCAATGATTTATTTAATGGTCCAGAGTTTTGTCTACTTTTATATTAACCGTAATGATATTCCAGCAGTATCAAAATCAAAAATTCAATCTTGTTCACCAGTACACATCGAACCATCTATTGTTCTTATCTAAATTCTGTTTTTCTATTTCAGGAAATTTTATTAGAGACAACTTTGCATTTGGTTTTGCTATTCCTGAATTAAAGACATCAGAATTACTTCAAAAATGGGCTCAATGTTTATTTGTCAAAAGCCCAAAGTAATCAGTGGTCGGGTCAATTACGTTCATCAAGTCAGTTAGTTAGATTTTTCATACTAAATGAATTTGGGAAAGTGAAGTCTATTAACAATCATTTGCCTCTCGAAAGTGGGTCCATGGGCTTATTTTTCTATTCTAGAACTAATTGGTTTATTTGAGTCTTATCAAATAGTATCAAGCTTCTTTAGGTTAGCCAAGTTTCTTGGTCTGCTCAATAATCTTTTTGTTTTGCAGTTACTAAAACTTTTCTAGTGCTATAGGCTAAAATAATCAACCTACCAAGAGAAGCCTTCCTTTGATCCCAATCACATTTGAACATGTTACACTATACCGAATCAAAAGTCAAATTAAACTGCAAAGAAAAGTAACGCAACTTTTCATATTATAAATAGATAATATCTACCCAAGATAGTCGACCCCCCCCCCAGGATTCCGCTAGGTTTAAAGTTTGTTATATGAGTTACATGATTTCTTCATTCCTAACTTGTGAACGGTAAGATATTTTATTTTGCTGTCTACGACAAGTGAAAAAACAACCCTGCATATCAATTCAAAATATTCATTTAGTTCAAAAATAATCCCAATGTGACTATGATAGCAGCAAAAACAGAAAAAGATCATAGACGCCCATCGGTAGGAGTCGCTATTGCATTTTTCAAAAATATCAAAGTGGCACCAAGGAGTTTTGTTCTACAGAGTCAGTAAAACAAGCTTTCTATCTTTCCAGACTTCGCCTCTAGAGCTCACGGAAAATCGGCACAAATTTAATTGTAAAAATCTTTTTTTCGATAGTGGACAGAAATAAGCTTGTCACATTTATGGGTTTGTAAATACAAAATCGTTTCTCCTATGCAAGAGTTTCCTGATGAAAAACAAAAGGCGATTGATTATTTTGATCATTTTGGAAAAACATTCACCGATCGCAGCAAAATTCGGATATGTGTTAGGTAGAAATGTCTAAACAAGATTGATGAAGGTGCAGTTTGATGATCTGTATTTACCTCGGTATTTAAGGATAGACGTGTTTTTCCTATAGTGGTTCAATATATGAGCCAAGTTTGAATCGTCTTCAATTGTTTTTTGGTTAAGATATTTCAGAAAACCGAATTTCAACCATCTTCAAACCATCTTCTTCTTTCGTCAGATACCTTGACGTATCGGATACAAAAAAAGTTTTGTTGAACGTAACTCGATTTTCAAATTTCTAATAAACCGTAGAAACTCGACCGTTTAAAAGCAATTGAAAGTAGCTTGGTAAAGTTATGCCTACTACTAGCATTTGATACTATGAATACGAATCTGAAAAAGAGATTGTGCGAAAACTGTTTACAAATTACAGACCTCAAATCTATATATGGGTGTTTCTGAAATGAACGGAAGTATTGATATAGCAGATTTAGGGAGTCAAGTTTTATTTAAATTCTTGTTTTCTCAATATTTTAAGAAGAAAGATATCAAAATAAAATGTGCTTGTTTGTTATTGTAAGATGTCTACTATTTTGCGTAGTTCTATGTTTGATATTCCTACCAGAAGCAAAGAATTGTTAGGTGACTGAAAAATTAAACATTTCTTTCTATTTTCGTCGTCAGCAAGTAATTTAGAAAAAGAAGTTGCTTTTGCTTTTTTTCGTAGAACGTGTCGGTTTCTAGTTTTCAAAATCTAGTAAATTCAACGGTCATACGTCATCTCAAAACCAGGACGCGATATTTTGCATGACATTCCTCGACAAGAATTAAGAATTCTTTTCCCTAAAGTGCACCGTTTTCAAGATACAGGGTGTCAAGATTTCTTAATTCTTCTCTAATTTTTAGTTAAACCTTGACACCCTTTAGGGAAAAAAGATATATGACAAAAAACATTCTTGTTGAGGAATACCATGCAAATAATTGGATTCTGTTTTTGAGATCACGTATGACTTTAAGCCGTTAAACTTCAGAAGTTTTGGTTCTACGGAAGAAATTGCTAATTCTGAAACCAAAACAGATTTTCTAACAATCTTTCTTGACGTAGGACTCTATCCTGCCCTCTGATTTTAAATCAAACCTTTACATCCTGTATGTTGGAAACGGTACACTTTAGGGCCTAGGTTTATAGAGGAAACTAAGTTTAACTCACTTTACTCAGAACAAACTTTTATTTGAACTAACCTAGCAGAATGCTTTGGGAAATGGACCATTTCGACATATATTACCAATTTTAGATGAGAAATTTCATTTTAGAATTACACTGTGTTATCATTTTTTATTCTCATCATCTTTTTCAGATCACATGAGTCATCTACTCTTTTATTTCTTCTTTCGCTCCCTGTTCATTTTCACCTGTTCAACATTCTGTTGAATTTGTGTTCAGAACCGCCATTGCTACACTTCTGACATTTTATTTTTCAAACTATTAAGAGTGATCGAGAATTTTGAAGTTTAGGTAGTAAACTACTAAACCTATTTCCATGTCATTGTATTTCTTGAAAACAAACTCCTAACACAATATTTTGTGCTCTTCTGTACATGTTGAATTTGATTGATACAGAAGTGACCAAATCACCTTCTTTTTTCAAAATAATTGTCAAAAATCGACTGACGTTTATAGGCAGCAGTCCTGACTTTCTGACTGTTGCCAAAAACGCCCTTTTCTTTCTATTTATTATCTATCTTATTTATCTTCTTTTTTTTATCAATTATTGCAGCCTTTAATTGTATTTCTACGCTTCATCTACTTAGATGTAATTCAAAATTGTAGATTTTATTTTTATTTTGGCTAGTCGTCTAGACAACTTTTGGTAAGCCATTGAGAGTTTCTTCAATTTTGTTTTAGATCGATTGTTGGTCGCATTCACGGTTCATAGATCTTGATCATTATTATTATGATAGTTTTCTCTGAATATTTCATTACATAAATTTAAAACAAAAACATCTGGGAATGCAAAGCATAACCACAACAAACTTGGTTTTGTTTCTTCAGCGGCCTATGTTTTGCGAGGTGATATCAAAAAACTAAAAGTATACGTGTCCTTATTTTTTGATGTAGAATACAATTCTAGAGTAAAAACCAAATTTTTGAAAATCTGTCAAATTTCGGCGGCCATTTTGACCATATTCCCGAAGAGATATCAAAAAATGAAGGCATCAGGTGTTCTTTAGTTTTTGATGGAGAATTTAAATCTGAAGTCAAAATTCCAAACCCAGTAAGATTTTGGGTTTCAATATTCCTGTATACGGGGTGTTAACAGAACAGGAGCTCGTATTTTTATCTCATTCTGGTAAGTCGTCTAGACAGTTTTCGGTAAGCCATTGCGAGTTTCTTCAATTTGGTTTTAGATGGATTGCTGGTCGCATTCACAGTTCACAATGCTTGATCATTAATATTATGATAGTTTTCTCTGAATCTTCCTGTGTGGAAATTTAAAACGAAAATTGAGATTTGAATAATCCTGTATACTGGGTGTTCACAAAACAGGATTGTTTTCAATTTAAATTGATGTTTTTAATTAAAAATCTGAAACTTTAGAGTTACACAAATTTAGTTTTGAAAATTTATTAGAGATTAACCAAAATATTAAAATAAAATCTCTAAAGCATTCCCAATCTCACTTTTCCATAAATTTTCACTTTTAATATCGAAAGTGGTCTTGACCTAATAGACGAATCAATAGATCTTAACAAAAAACAAAAAACTTTTCTGTTCGCGAAATGTCACAAACTCAAAGGTTGATTCTAAATTATATAAAAATACACTTTTCTATTTGCATTACTAAGTCATTTCCGATGAGGCCAAAACTGGGAAATTTCCCGCAAATTTGTTTTCTGTTATTTAGAAAAATCAAGAAATAATTTGAAATTATGAACGATCACTTAAATTGGTTATAATCAAGACGACGGTTAGCTTTTATGTAAGTTTATGCAAGTTAATAGAAATTCTTTTTTATGTTACTTTTCTGTAATGAAAACTAGCTGGCAGGTACTACTAAATAATTTAATTTGAATTGACAAACGTCTAGAGCACAATTAGGAAAGTCAGAGAGTAAGTGAGGCGGTTAAGTAAACGTTTCATATATAGCGTTTTGAAGGCGTCTGAAAATTACAGTTGAAGTGAGTATTCACACAGTATTTTGAGAGAGTAACGTACTTTATTTGATTTTAGAGAAATGAATGCAAGGCAAGAAAAATTGTGTGTTTCCTAATTGCTATGTTGCATTATGCAAAGCTATAGGGAACTCATTCTGTCACACCTTCGTGGTTATAATTGAAATAACTTTTTGAAATGAAATAAACGCACGAATACTCTTTGAAATCTTACGAAAGCTATTTCTCGTCCCGTCTTTACCACAGCCGTCTTTCTATTGCTCATTTTCTTGAGTTATTTTTCGTTTCACAATTATTTCAGGATACTCTTCTGCTTTATAAATGTTTGGAATTTTTAATTAAAAATTTTATTATCTCCCATAGGAGTTTATTGGCGTTGTTTTATTAAAAAATTGCACTGATTTGCGATCCTGGTCAACTACTAAAGATTAATTTTGATTCCAAACGCTCTTCTTATTTATATCAGTGTGTCTTGTATTGTGTAATTGACGTGTGTTTTATTGATTTGTTATATGTTATTGTGTAGTTGCAGTTAATTTTAATAAAAGCATATTATTGTGAAATTTCCTAGTTTAATTTAATTTTAAAAATTTTTCGTTCAGCAATTCAAGCAAGTGATCAAAGCAATTTACTAATTATAGGTTTTCATTTGGACATGCGGTATATTAAAATACATAAGTATGTCTACTTGAAGATAATTTATCTCAATAATTTAATTGAAATTAAGTTTCTGATACATGGAAATTTTAAAAATATCCATTAGACCTTAATTAAAAAGCGTTTAACTGCTTTCAAGAATCTGCAAGGCCTTAATTCTTGATTACAACTTTTTGCAAGAAATTAGATTTTATGGGTGGGTAAATTTTAATTCCCGAAACCTTCCTTTAGATAGAACTTTACTTATTTAAACAATAACAGTCGAAGCAGAATTAATACGTAGCGATTTAATAATCAGAAACAAAGTAACTACTGAAATTCCTCTCACTTAACAAAAGTATTAAAGCTCGTAAAATTGTTCGTGCAGTTACGATAGAATCTTGTTTTATGACTACCAAATTATTTCCAATTCAATAAGCAACATCTTTAAAATTTTCCCGGTTAAAGTTTAATTGATTAGTTACATTTTCGCATATTGCTGGTTTAATAAGGAACTTGGAGGTATTTTAAAAATTTTCTAAAGTTCATATTTGCTTACTAATAAAATTGGTATTTAATGTGCTGAGAAACTGCGCTTGCATATTTCCCTCTATATATGTATAGCAATAAACCTTTCGGAAAACGGGAAAAACATGCATTTAATTAAAATACTATTACATAACGTGAAATGTAGATCCTACAGTGCCAAGTTTACGGTTAATTGAGTATATCCGTCGACTGTCGTTAATAGGAAGGGGAACTAATATTTACAACAGCATCCGTTCCTTTGTAGAGCATCACTAATTATTAATTATCTACCACAAGAAGTTGTATTCATGAATATTAGAATTATGCCACGACACGCACATATCTAATAAGATCGATACAATTTAGCAAGTTAAATTTTGAAACGTCTGTCTACCTTTTACCCTTTTGTGTTACTAATTAGCATCGAATAGAGAAACTAAATTGCACTTCAGGTTAATTCAGTTTTTGCTCTCTTATGCTTTGAACTTCACATCTTAACCTGCATGCAGTATAACTAAAAGTAAACATAATGTACAGCATAATAATATCAACAATAGTTAATTTATAACCAATACGTGTGTACCTACGTTCACCGGAACTAATTGCAATTCATTTATAAATCAAACTGTGATTTATAAAAAACATGATTAGACGTTTTTAGATTCCTAGCATCAAGCTTGTTTTTTAATAAAATGTTATATTAAAACAATAACAATAATAATAAAAAATGTAATAATCATACCGATAATAATTGCAGTAACGCTTCCAGAAGTCATTATTCGATTTCGGTAAAAGAAAACTTTTTATTTTGAACAAGGAAATTTGGAACATTTAGACTAATATTAAATTTTATCAGTCTCATATTTATATAGGTACAATTAGAATAAATACCGGCTTTTTTAGTCTTACAAAAAAGTTCACGTTAATTTATTAATTTATTACAAGTTGCAGAGCACTTGTTGGTCACACAATTGTTGCTGAAGATGATGTATCTGCGTGTTTCGGCTAACAAGGCACACTGAGCAGTGGCGATGCGCGGATTCGCTTAGTTCCAATCGACGCCATAGCAATATATACTACAGGTATAGCGACGCTGGCGTCCCGACGTCCTCTCATTGGGATGGGCGCCTGCAACCCAACGAATGAAACCGACCCTAACCGACAGATTTGAATGTTTGTGTCGACACTGATGCATGTTTTATCATCTCCAAATGCTTATTAACAAACAAATTGTCACTTCGTACCTTGTGCAGGTTCAAAATAAAAATATACACCTACCTCTAATAATGTTCCGCAACACATTATCTCGCGTATTATTGGATTAAAAGAAGACGGATTTTTATGCATCCGCGTGTTTTTTATGTGGTATGTTGTGCCAATAAAGCAGACGCGTATGCATTTACTTGTTTATTAAATTTATTGATTATACTGTGGGTGCATTAAATTACCTTGCAAATTTATGACAATTATTTGCTTTTAAAATAATTGTAACACTAGAAAATTATTACAAATTAAGACCGAGAAGCACATTCAACAGTTACGCGTTTTACGTTAGGCGAACTAACTTAGAATTTTTCTAGAATGGATATTTTTGTTTTTGAAACATGACATGACAAACACTTTTATTCACGGCATGCATATGCATATGCACACAAATTAAAAATCTCGGAATAATTACGTCAAGAATAATCTAACGCACAAGCAACCATGTGGTTAATTTAGTAACTCAAAAACGAGAAACCAATGATTCTTACAAAGTACATACAAAATTAGCAGAAATCTAACAAACAAAGCAGGGTATCCGTTGTTTGCTTAGAAAAATTGAGATGTACGAGGTGTGTGAGAAAAGTAATGAGACTGGCAACGTGCTAAACCGGTTTGTTTATCGCTTCCACTTCCTCAGTCCGAGTTACAACTCCGTACAGCTAACACATTATTTTTGACAGCGCCATCAGTGAAGTTGTGTATTTGTTGTATGTTACAGAAATGGAGCATCGGAATCTAGAGCAACGTTGTGCAATAAAGTTTTGTGGTGAATCCGCGAGTGTGACTTTTGAAAAGTTGAAACAGGTCTATGGGGAACAGTGCTTATCAAGAGCACAAGTTTTCCGCTGGCACAAATCATTTTTGGACGGCCGAGAACACGTTGAAGATGAACCTCGCTCAGGAAGACCTTCAACTTCAAAAACTGACGAAAACGTTGAACGTGTGAGGGCTCTTGTGAGATCAGACCGTCGTTTAACAATAAGGATGATGAGTGAACAGTTAAATTTAAACGCTTTCACCGTGCATCAAATTTTGACAGACAGTTTGAACATGCGAAAGATTTGTGCCAAAATGGTGCCGAAAAACCTCACAACTGAACAGAAGAACATTCGAAAAAACGTGTGCGTTGATCTTCTTGAGTGAATTGCCAATGACCAAGAATTCTTCAATTGTGTGATCACAGGTGATGAATCCGGGATATTTGAGTACGATCCTGAAACAAAGCGGCAAAGCGAAGAGTGGCACATTCCGTCATCTGCTCGGCCGAAGAAATGTTGAATGAGCAAATCAAAGATCAAGACCATGCTGATTTGTTTTTTTGACAGTAAGGGTATCGTGCACAAAGAATTTGTTCCACCAGGACAAACTGTCAACAAAGTGTTTTATAAAAGTGTCCTTGAAAAGCTCAGGAAAAGAGTAATTCGTGTGAGACCAGACATTGCAGACAAGTGGATGCTTCATCATGATAATGCTCCGTGTCACACAGCAATTCACCTGATTTGAGTCCTGTGACTTTTTCCTTTTCCCGAAATTGAAACATGTCCTAAAAGGACGTCATTTTGGAATTCTGGAGAACATTCAAAAGACTGTGACCGACCAGTTAAAAGCCATACTAGTTGAAGACTTCCAGCGCTGCTACCAAGAGTGGGAACAACGACTCCGCCGGTGTATAGCTGCCCAAGGGAACTACTTTGAAGGGGATAACATTGTTGTTTCAAAAAAACAAAAACTTTGGTTAGTATGAAATCAGTCTCATTACTTTTCTCACATACTTCGTACATGAATTCCTTGACTGGTACCAATCTGTTACCAAGGAAGATCATCTGATAAAACACTTGGTAAAGTATACCAAAGATCTCGGCAAGATTAGGTTGTTTAGGGGTAGTACTGCTCCCTCACTAACGTCAATCTCTTCATTCGTATAAAATAATCAAACGCCAACAAAAAACAACTTTCTTTTTT
>VTPC01000894.1:74981-87745 GCA_011009095.1 Ignelater luminosus
ATCAAAATTTTAGAGAGTTAGCCATAACATTAAGGACAGGTACGGTCTTTTGCTGTAGAGCAAATAGAGAAAGCCATCATCACTGCCTACAACTGTCCTCGAATAGAAAGCGACGTAACTGTTCAACAGAGCAAAAGCCTCAGAAATGTGGAGCAAAATAGAGAAGTACAACAAGGCTTTTAGAAAGACAAAACGGGATAAATGGAGATGGCACTATGAAAAGGTTGTTAGTACTTTCACTTCTGCCAAACTGTAACAGATACTCTCAAAAGAAAATCGGAAAACTATTACGACCTTGAAAGTTCCAACAGGTCACTATACGAAAACGAGAAGTGATAATGGCGGAGCTACTTAGGCCTCGCTTCCCACTTTAGAAATTAAGAATTAATTAGGTATGATACATTTCATTATGAACGTGATCTCGTGATTTTTAACGTATGTTTACGTCACTGTACTACCGAAAAACAAAAAATGTTGTAAGATACGTAACTTCCAAATAAACGAAATTTTCCGAAATCATAAACAGCTCATAAAATAAAATATTGCATAACCTTGAAAAATTCTATTTTCGTTTGACGCCTTGAAAATTTGTCTGTTTCTTCTGGAATATCACTATCCATTGGCTTCTTGGAGCTAAGCAAAGTGGCACATCAGGAAATTAAAGAGCTGATGTCCTCATCAGTCCTTTTCCCGGACTAAAATCAATATTTGACCTTCTTCAGTAACAAATAAATAATCAGAAAAATCAAAAAAAAAAGAAAAAGGATATAATAACAAAACAGCATACATATATTCAAGATAAACAAAGAAACCTGGTAGGAGAGATAGAATAGGCTGCTAAGTTGAACGAAGAAATAATGCAAAACGGAATACACGACGAGCGAATATATGGTAGAGAGAAAATGGAGAGAAGCCTTAATAGCCAATATGAGACAGGTTGTGGAAGTTATGGTAGAATTGCACTTTTTGATGTATGTAAAATTCTATTCATAGCAATAAAGAATTGTTTAACTACTGTAATTGAAGAGTTAGTAGGAGACCATCAGTGTAGTTTTAAAGCTAATAGATCAACAATAGACCAAATTTCGCAACAACAGAATATATAGCTCCACATCATACTTATAGACTTCAAAATGGCCTACAACTCAGTAAAAAAAGACAAATGATACGAGGTGATGAATGTACCACAAGTTTCCACAAAATCGATCAAATAAATAAAAATGACTTTAACAAGATCAAGAAGCAAGGTACTGATAGAGGACTAACAGTAAAAGAGGAGAAGATTTAGACCAGAAATAATCTGGTTGAAATGAGAGCTGAGAATTCAGGACTGGAAACAAAAAGTAAGAAACGGAAAAATGTAAAGGAAAAATTTGATTAAGACTTATTTGCTTGAGAATGCTCAAAATGTAAGAAAGCCTGTAAATGCCAAGACCTGAACGTTTGCTAGTTTGATTATGATACCAAAAACGAGTTGCTAACAAGGAAACGTTTCAAATCTTAGCTAATCGATTTGACGATGTAAAGACTAATCTCAGTTTCTGCTAAAAATGCTTTCACGAAGACGAAAGAGAACTATGTGAACTGAGGTGTCTTAAATTTTATATACAAGAAAGTCGTGACGAAAATGCACAATTTCATGTAGAGCTGGTCACATACAGATATAAAATTAATAATCACATTATTGAAGATATAGATAATAATAATAATACACAGTAAGTCTTGATGGCGTTGTTAAATTTTTTATTGTACAAGAATGATCAAATGAGTAGGGCACATGCCTACACAGGCTCATCCGTGAAGCCGCCACTACAGGTGATGACTACTGTTGTTTATCTCTTGGAGCAGATGTGCTTGGTATTTATGAATAATATTGTCTAATTATTATCAACCTTTGCAAATATTGTAACTAAAAACATTCTTTGCAAATGTCCCTTTTAATTACGATTCTGTGTTAACATGCATATCTAACTCAATTTGCATTTAAATATGGCACGTATTGCACGCACATTTCTCAATTATTGAAGTTATTGCATGCTGTATATCTCATAAACAATAATTAAACGATAATAACGTTGACAAATTCAAAAATTAAAAATGCAACTAGAACAAGAAAATTATTTTCTTGGCATAACAACTTTACCGTAACAAGGAAAACAATTTTGTAAAAAAGTAGAGACCGCTTGTTCTTTGTTTTTGACGTTCAGCGACTGTTTTGTTTGGTGGATTTATTTTGCATAAATTATCTTTTTAGTTATGTTAGTTTACATACACTGTTATTGAAAGTAGGCAAAATGAATAAGAAACAAAACTTCATTGTGCAATTTAGAAAAAAAGAGACAAGTTTGGTGCCGCTTCAAAAATCTTCATTGTTATTAAAAAAACAAAGTCTACTTTGTTATCAAAACATAAACTTGTTTTTGTTTCAGGGAATATAATTTTAATTTCATAATTTTATACATTTATACTAGAGTAAAACATAGACAATATTTAAGAACAATACAAAGTGTAGACTTTTAATAATATTTTGGCAATTCCAACTGTAACTACTTTAAATATTATTTTGAAAACTAGAAATTATTTTGACTTCTAATTTTTTAAATGTTTTTCTTAACATTATTAGATTTATATAAAGTAAATATAAATTAATTTTTTTGTTTTGTAAAACAGATTTTATGAAAGTTTGGAGTAGTTGATTTCAATAAATCCAGAAAATTCACAGACATAACGTTAAAATTTTAATGAGTTATTGGAGTAAAAACGAGGGTAGGAACACGTAATGAGCAACCATGGAGCAGGTGATACGAATGACAATGGTGAAAGGTTAATAGAATTTTGCATCATGAATAGTCTCACGGTGAGAGGAACATCGCATAAACAAAAATATCGATAGCTTTTGGAAAATTAGTGAAAATGAAATAAGCTAAGCGCACCAATTGTAGTTAGTTTTTACTGTAATAATACTTGTTTAGGATTTTTTTTATAACATCGTAATACTTCGTTTATACCTAGACGTATATTTTAAAATAATTGTGTTTGTATTTCATGTTGTACAGGGCCGGGCCAGGCCGAAACGTAAAGCGACCACCTCAAGTAACATTATTTTAGAGGCACCAGCCTCAGAACTTGCCTTTAAGCAAATTCAGGTTTTTGAACCTTTCCATCCCACATGAGATAATGCAGCAGTAAAGCAATTTAATCTTTAAATTGGTTTTTGCGCACTGATGACGATGCAATCTGAGGTATTTAGTCGCCTCATTAGCTTAACGTCTGAAGCTAGTCCTGAAACAGATAAGCTTCTTGTTTTACAGAATCTTACCAATTGGAGCTTTTTATAAATTCTCCTTTCATTCGTATGGAAATTACATTTTAATCGCTGTGATACAATCTGATCTTTTTTTTAACATCTAAACGTCTCCTGTTTAGTTTTACTTCTTCTGAAATCTTTTCTGTAGTGTACCAATTATGTTTTATTTTTCAAATTAATTTATTCCCAGTATACTAGATTTTTTATGGTTATAGAATTTAATAAAAACGTTTCTTGTTATCTACATTAACAGGGATTATTATGTAAAGGTTAAAAAGAATAATACATAATTCCAACCAGTCTTACAAATAAAATGACTGCTATTGAAATTTAAAGGCAAATACCTGCATATTCTACAACATAAAGTAACATCTAAAACTGTTTCTTAGAAACATGTTGAGATTAGTGATTTTGGGATCACTATAGACCAAGTTTTTCACTAAGATGTGCATGCTGAGACTTGCTTGTCTTTCCAAAAAGCTCTTACAAGAAGCTAAATGCGTAGATTCTGTAATATCGTTTAAATTACAATTTCACTTGTTTCGGACTGATACCTATTTTAATAGTAGACGAGCTTTCTTTCTTGAATCAACTTTAGACTTCATTTAATCTTTCTCATTCACTTTAAGCTTACTGTATGAATGAACTCAATCTATTGTATTCAAATGCTCTTTTCACTATGAGATCTGTCTTTTGTTTTTCAAGGCTAAATAGTGATTGAATTTTATAGATGGAGAAGGCATTGAGCGACCAGTTGAAAGAAGAAGCACAAAGAATACAAGATTTTGAAGGCAAGGATGCAACAGGTCTATTGCTTAACATTAGTAAGTTCCTCTATAATAGGAGTAGTCAAACGTTGACAAAACCTGGACAAGTTTCATAAAATAGTTTGGACTTTTGAAAGTTTCCTAAAAGACAGATACGCTTCCAGAGTCTCGATTCAATATAGTTATTGTTCAATGCAGAAATTATCTTTAAAAACTATATTGAGAAATGAACGTTCCAACATATGGAAATCAAAAAAGACAAAAAAGCATTGCTTAAACCACTTGGAGCAAATATCTGGTTCTTCATATTGAGGCAAAACAATTAACTTAAAGCTCATGCGGACATAAATTCAAATTCGTTAATATCTGCTTTTTATATCCAAAAACCTGACCTTAATATACTGAAGCATGACAGCTCCAAAATTATGTTGGAAATGTGTCTCTGGGTAACGAATCCGATTTCTCAGATTTTTCCAGCTAAAGGCCAAAACTATCTCATTCTTACTCATAATAATTACGATAATTGGAATTCTTACAATGTTTGCAATCCCAATTGCACAAACGCAACCAAAAATTACATTGATTGCCATCTCAGATACTAGAAGACGAAGCTCCAGCAGAAAATGATAAAGCAAAAGTAAGGTTTAGAACAGTGTAAAACATGCGAAGCTCTTGGTAAAAACGTGTTAATTGGGGGTAAGCAGGAACAGATCTTGTGCAAAACATTGATGATATTGGCACTAAATATTACGAGCCAAAAACAAAAAATTAAAGGAGGAAGTCAAGAGCATCTGAAATTGCATAAACATTGATTGGTATCTATCGCTCGTAATATATCTCTAATAGCATGTCTTTCTTGTGTTTCTTCTGCATAACCTGGTAGAAATCAAGTTGATTTCTTGAGAATTTAAATTTTAGAAATTTTGAGCAAAACCTAAGTTTCAAGAAAGTGTTTTTTGACATCATAGGGCAAAAAGATCTACTTTTAAAATCAAATACGTTTTTAGTGTCAAAATGGGTGTATTGATGTAACTAAGAAGTGGTTGAAATTTGAGACCATTCCAACATGATTTTGAGGTTCCTCTTCACCTCTCTTGATCGTGATATTGCCGACAAAAAAAACGTGGCAATACGTAATAGAATATACATGGTTGCTTTCGATTTGAACATATTCTGCAATAAAAAAATGCCGAAGACGCATAAAAAGTCGTTCTGTGAAACGATCGGTTTGCCCAGCGAATTGAAGACAGTTTTCTTTCTACAAGATCAGGCGTTATGAGATATTATTTGTGGTGTACGTCATTGATGAAGTATGACGCCAACAGGAAAGATCTAAGTGTGAGTGACATATCCAGAGTTGTACTGACAGATTTGAATCATATATGCAATAAAGCATTTCTTGATGCTGACGTAAGCTAAATCAACAATATAAATCTTGGAGAACAAAATCTAGCCAAAACTCAAGAAAAAAAGAGGATTTTGGGAGAAAACGTTGTTTGGTATTATCTGTTTGCAAATGTAAGAACTTTTTCGATTGTAAAAAAATAAAGTGACTAGACGGGAAATAAATTCTCTAGTGGACCAAAGAACAGATCGGAAGATGGTAATTGGTAATATTGGCAAAAGAACAAGCCAAATTCTTCAGAAGGATTTCGCATGAAAATCCAAAGAAACATCTTGATTATCAGGACATTATTAACACACACAGTGAAAGTTACATTGAAATGGAAGAAATATCTTTTGATACTTCGTACATTACCATAGAAGAGCCGCCTTCAGAAGTTTCAGAATCATCAACATCAAGTAAATCTGTTTTGCAGAATTTGCAAGCCATAACTAAAGGAAATCTTTCAAACATCCTATACAGAAGCAAAATAAGAAGAGAACGAAAGAAACGACCAACAAATTGACATTTCGAAATTACTTTGCCACACTAAGGATGTTGAAAGGTGCATAAAACTGGTAACAAAAGTTGCTTCTTCAGGTTGTGGTAGTAAAGCAAGGGATGAGAATTATTCGAGTCAAACTTGAATATCGAAGTGAGTCACACTTGGAGCTTTGGCACCAAAAACCGTATTGAAATAATAGATAGTTCTGTTCGAAATTGTACAGAATGTTCCAAATAAAATAACCATCATAGAGTAAAATGATAAACAATAACCATAACCCACCTCCAAGACATGTTTTATTCTTTGTTTCTTCTGGAGATGAAAATTAATTTTTAGCCAGTTTATTTGGCTCTGTAAAAATAAGGTTTGATATAATATCTTGAGATTTCTCTAACGATTCAAAGATGTAATATTCTTTTTTAAATTTGAACTACTAGAGGAACTTCAAGATCTCATTCTATTAAATCCAATTTTAACACAGTTGGATGAGTAAAGGAATGGCTTAGTTTCTATTCCTAAAGCAAGCAAAAACCAAACTCAATTTTTCTTCCATATAGAATAACTTCAGCAGGTTGATTGAGTGTCCAAAGTGTCCGTGATTTCTGAATTAGAATCGATAGTTCACTAAAAGAGTAATTTTGTTTCAACAATTCCTTGTCGAATAGACAAAAGATAATGTCTTTGCCAAGGTTTCCAAAACGAAGTTTTGATTTCGAATGTTTCCAATATTAGGTACTATGGGTAGTCGAAAAATGATATTTTTCCGTAACGGAATGTGAATCCAAAGGGAAGTTTGTGATCTAGTTCCAAACTTTTTTAACGCACCTTCATCTGTCTTCTCTAGAATCGGTTCCTTATTTATTTATTTATTTTGAGGTAGTTGACAGAAATAAGGTTATCATGCCAGATTTCCAATTATAAACTACCACTTAATTAGAGATATATAAACAGTATCTTTTGGATGACACAATCTTTATGCCGTTTTCATTGTGTGTCATTACTTTTACGTGATTAACAGAAGTGTCTAAATAAGTTTCAATGGGAAAAAACTATGTTTTGGTTCAAATGAAATTCTATCAGAGACCTAAGTAATCTTTTCAAATTATGTTAAATATTGGTGAAAAACTCTTTGAGGATGCCAATGAACTAGAATCAAATTAAATTCAAGATCTAACCAACTAGCTCATTCAAAATCCCAAATTGATTGATTGTTTCTGATTTAAGTCGAGATGGGCATTGAACTGTACGTGTTGAACTATTTTCCAGATCTTTCTGGATAATTTCGCTGTAGTATTGATATATAAGATACTCGAAACTATTTTTGTATGCAGATTTCTGTTTCTTTGTAAATCGTAATAAGTTTCATTTTTATATTATTTCAGGATCTCCCCTATTTTTAATCACCCTCGTAGGCCTGGTTGACACACCTCTGGGTAAAACGAATCTCACAAGTAGTAAATGTAGAGTTACAATGTAGTACAAATAATGTGCCCGTATGGGTTTTTCTACTTTGTAAATACAAAGGTTTTATTTAATTGGTTTATGTTACTTTTCAGAATTTTTGAAACTTATTTGAAAATCTTAGCTTGGGCACAAATTAATCTTGCATTTCTCCCATTTTAGTTAATTTACATATGCGAATATTCCAATTTTATAATTTCTAAAGCTATACTTAACGTAGGTATTCGAAATGATTAATTAGGAGAGTTGGGAATTAATTCTTTGCCTTGCTATTTGTTAATAATGTCATGCCCTACTTTTTAGCCCTATAATATTAATTTTAGAATATATACTGCGAAATTCAATTATTTTAATAACTTCCGATAGTAAAGGGTCATATTTACTTAACAATCGTTAGCAATAATTCTGAAATGGGATGACATTTATTTATTGCTATAGCATTTTTATAGATAGCGTCGTAAAAATACCTACGCATAATAATTTTATAGCCAATAGGCACATCAACAGCAGTCATATCAAATTACGAAAATGTTACAAACATGTCATTCTTTCCCCCTTCATAAAAAAATAAATGTAGAAAGACAACAAAATCGATCAGCAAAAATGGTGACCAAGAAAAATGACCGCGTACAAAAATGTCAGTTGATAAGGACCACAGAAAAATAGTCTCTTCCTCTTCGCTTGGTTTGAAAGTAAGCATTATCAATTTTATAAAAAATACTGCTTTTAAAAAACGATCCGCAACGTTCAGGTATACGCAGAATTTAACTTCAATGTAAAAGTTTGGAATAAAACCATATTTTGTCAGTATTTCCTATTCCATTGTGACGTAAATAAAAAGAGAAAGAAATCAACTTTCGGAAGACGTTGAAACCGTTTCTATTTCGTTAAGGCGAAATTTTCTGACTTTGAGATATATGCAAGTTGTAAGTTTTTCGTTAGACGTAATAAAAATAAAAATATGTGATGGTGCAAAGAGCTCCGCTTTTGACTTTTCATTTATTTATTCGTAAACTGATTGTTCCGGCACGAGGAGAACGTACGGTGTTATGGAATTCTTACGATGCAATGTTGGATCGTCTTTTTTCGTTTAAATTTGAATAGATATTAACTATTTAGTTCGCGAGGTCTTTCACAAGGGAGAAAATTAGAGAACGCGATTTTGTCCAATCTAGCACATAATTATTCAGAATCTAATCAGTATGCAAATTTATTATCAATTTTGCTTTATAAAAAACAGCTATAGGCAAGCATAATTTCGGGTAATTCAAACTAATCTAATTTGCATTAATCTCGTTTACGCCTTTTAAATTTTAACTAATTAGGGTTTGCCCTACGGACACCGATTTCAAATGAAATTACTAATTTTGCATATGAAACAGGAGCTAACGTTATTTTCATATTTTACTTCAGTTTCTTTGGGTTATAAAATATGTGAACTGCTGGAAGCTATGAGACGCCGTTGTGTGATGTACATTCACACGGATTGATTGAATGGAAGAGATAAAAGTAAAAATTGGCAAACAATGTTTGCCTATATTTTTCCACGTATATTTATTTTCTCAGTATTAACATCGACATTTTTTACAACAGAAGAAATCATTAAAGGCTTTGTGAACTTGATAGACTTGTAATTCACAAGCAACATTAATGAATTAAAAAAAGTAAATACAACAAATAAGCTTTTCCCAAAACAAGTATTTTAATTTTCAAATAACAAAATTTTCAAAAAAAGTAAATAACAGTAATTGTTACTTTTTTAACGAATTTTTTCCCGACAATAAAAACGAGCTCTAATATAATAGCTAATAAACATTCAATTGACGCACTATAAAAGTCATTTACAATTTTTATATACAGAGTGTTTTCTTGTAATAGTTTGTTGTAAATTATTGTTGCTTGAATTTTGTTGATAATTTTTATTAAAATGAATCTTTCCAATGAAGAAATGGCAAGACATGCATTTAATGTTTGATCTGGGAATTGCAATCGGACTCTAACAAGACGTCTACCTGGAGAAAAACTATTTCAAAAAATCCATGCGTGGCTGAGGGAAACAGGCCTGTAACTCCAAAAACAGTGGAACGTGTTGGTAGACCATTCGCAATACTTTGACAAAAGGTGTGAACCATATACCTATCTGGCGAGCTCTAAGATCTTATCAACTTCACCCATACTATTTTCAAAGAGTTCACGGACTAGTTGAAGTAGATTTTGCGCTACAAAAATGTACGAATAATCCTACTTTCTCATCGCTTGTGTTATTTACTAATGAGTCAAGTTATACCAAAACTGCAATAATTAATTTTCATAATCTTCATCAATGGCAACAGAAAAATTGCCATGGTATTATTCAATCAAGATTTCTCATTTAAAGTTTGGGAGAAAATAATTGGCGATTTTGTAATTTGTTCCTTTATACCAACAGGAACGGCATACAGACAATTTCTGGAAAGTAATTTACCCGTTTTGCTCAAAAATGTCCCAATATCAAGGAGGCTACAGATGTGGTTTAAGCACGATAATGCACCGGCGCATTTTAGTGCAACATTTAGAAAATTCCACCTCGACGGTGGCCAGGACAAGCAGTATCTGTGCCATAATCTGCCTTTGATTTTAATTTCTGGGGACATTTAAAACAAATTGTCTATTCTAGGCCCCTTAACAACATTAGTGATCTTTGTGAGTGCAGAGCAGTGTTTTGGCTGGAGGCAATTATTTCGAACATTTGCTCTAGAGCTTTGTTTACTGATTTCGTTTTGTTATTGCTTGTGTCCAGGAACAGGCATTATTCTTCTTCTTCATAAATACCGTTCCTGGACACAACCATTGTTTCCTATTGATTGAAAATCAGAGAAAGCTGTTTCTGCAAGAGACGTTTATAAAAGTGCATTTTTCTCGAAACCGTTTGGTTTGAACGACTTGACACAGGAATACCTTTTTTTTGCTCATTCCTACTATAATATTATAATTGCCAAATTTCAAAACCTAAAAAAACTGTGAGAGAAAAAAAAGTTTTGTGCCTTCCCATAATTGACACTTATGAGTATTTCTTGCTTTCAATTTAGATGTATTATAGCAAATTGAGCAGTAATGCTATATTTAAAGTTGCATCAATCTAGCTCTTATCGTTTAACAATTAATTATCATTGAAAAATCATTTCTTTGGCTTTCTCTTTATACAGCTGTATCTTTCTTGAGAAGCATTTGAGAAAAAAGAATTATTGGAATCTTTGTCTTAAATTGACGTCCAAAACACGCTCCTGAAGTAGCGGTCCGAACTTATGTGACACTGTATACAGGGTCTTCCACTAAAGACGAATTCTTTCATAACTTTGTTACTTATAAAGCTAGAATGAAAATCCAAAAAGCATTGCTTTTGACACCATGTCACTTTTTTATGTTAAATACGAAGCTATTGATATTTTTACATATTTGAATTCCCCATGAGATCTGACTTCTTATCAATATAGGGTTTGTCATATTTGGGATGCATCGTTTAGTATTTGTTTTAAAAAAAAACAGACTTTTAAAAACAAAAGTGAAATGCATCATAGACATGATAAACCCTATTTGGATGAGAGTCAGATTCCATAGGAGATCAAAATATGTACAAATATCAATAGAATTGTATTTAAGATAAACAACTAGTGCTAAAAACAGTGCTTTTAAAGTTTTTGTTCTAGCTTTGTGAATAACGGCTTAAGTGGGTCACCCTGTACATATACAGAGTTCTTCTTCTTAAGATTCAGAATATCATATTGCAAGTTGTTTTTCAAAGTATGACTGTATTTTTTCATAATCGGCAAAAAAAAATGCAGCAATGCTGTATAAATAAGCACACCATTCATTCAATTGCTGCTATAAGGCACGGTTTGCTTAAATTTGTTGACATAAACTAGAATAGCATGTTTGAAATCAAATCACTTTTAATTTTTTAAAGAAAGAACATTAGTGTTAACTTAATAAGGTTTAGAACTAAGATTATTCATCAAATTGAAAAGTACGAGAAAAAGCTTGTAATTTTTTTTAACTAATCAAGAAAAATTAAATGTGAAAATTAAATGAGCTGTACAAAATTGTCCCCATTAACCAACAGAAAGTTCCAGCTCTTCGAAAATGTTTTCTTGTACTCGATCAAGCATAATAGACGTAAAAGAATTGGCAGCTGCCATAATTCTGTTTCTTAGCACCTGTTCATTTAGAATTTAGAATTTAGATGCCTCCAATAGAGAAATTCAAGAGCCTGGATGTCTATGTAAAAGACGTCTTATCCATTTATTAGGGCACTGATTCTTGAAGCAGTTACGAATCTGATGAGGTGAAAATGCAACTGTAAGTTGCAAAATTAAATCCCCATAACATAAGCTGAGAAATACAAGTTGGTTTTCAAAGCCTACAGCAAGCCATACAGATAATGTGGCATTTTTCCCACCCTGAATAATAACCTCGAAGAATATATATAGCTGTAAAAGAAGGGTTGCAAAAGAAATTACAACAGCTTACGTCAATAGAGCACTTAGAAGCTTAGGCTATACAGAGAGAATTCATGCGTTTTGGCAACTAAAGTCTGATTAAATCAGCGGCAAACTTATAACATTTTGCATATTGTACCAAAGAAGGTAGTATGGAATAATATATGAACTTAAAGGTGCATTAGCAATAGCGGATGATATATTAAGGAGTTTTTGAACAGAACGTTATTATTCTCTTTACATGTTCACACACCTTGACTGCCAATTGCGACAAAAAGCTTCACTTGGCAAATGTGGGACAATTTGATGAAAATAATCATTGCAAAGTGATTGGCAAATTTTATACAAAACATGGTGAATGTGAAGAAATATTTACTGTTACTCATTTTAATGGGTTGAGTGTGAAATAGTGCTAAGCAGATTATCCGGTAATGGCAGAAAAGCTAAAGAGATGGTGAGAAGGAAAAAGAAAGAATTTGTTAAGAAAACTGTTGGGCAATTTGGACAGGCCTACGGGAAACTTGGAAGGAATAACATAAAATCAATTGTAACGACAACAAGCCCATATTGCGTAAATTACGAGATGAGAGAGAAAATTATCATGGGCGGAAATGTAGTGAACGTAATCAAGAGAAATTTTGGCATCAATTAAAGCAAAACTCCGCCATTTCACTGCAGAGCATTTTAAGACGTAATATATCTATATGACAAAATTAGGCAAGCAGGGGATTATGGTGCTGATCGTATTACCTCAGACTAGTGTAAATATGTTGTCATTGTTGCCAAAATATTTTGTATCTCTGTTAAATACTTAAGTAACTTTTAAATTTGTGCAGATTTTTAGTTGACACAACTTTAATTTATG
>VTPC01000894.1:92745-201543 GCA_011009095.1 Ignelater luminosus
GGGGGGGGGCGAGAACAAGAAAAAATCAAGAAAAGCTAGAGACCAGTGTTGGCAGTCATGAGGTATTTGCGGGACAAGGAAATAGGAAGAAAAGAAAGAGGCCAAGTCAAACTGAGAAGGATGACATAGGACACGAATTAAAATATCTCATAAAGAGCAAGCTGAAGAACTTCTGTTAGAAAAATAAAAACGGCCATGGGGAAATAAAACGCATATCGGGGGAAACGCAGCTTACACCATAAAGGTGTCAAATTTACATAGCAATGAAGTGCAATTAAGAAAAGACCTTGAAAGGGAATTCAAAGAACACAGAGAAACATATAAAAAGAAACCGGGAATCGAGGTAGGCTGCCAAGCAGGCACGAACCCCAAACTGGATCTCAAGAATATGGAAATAAATACATACCTGGGATTCGTGAGGGTATTAAACACTGAATGGAAAGAAAAATGGAAGAAGATACCGACACGCAGGGAAAGCAAACACGGTGGAACAAAGAAATCTTTAAGGGATACCCAGAGTTAATGGAGGGAAGAATCGAGTGCAGCGGAAGCAGCTATTGTGCGCTACAATAAACACCTAGACTAAACACCCCGTTGGGAGAAATTAAGTTTAGGAATAAAAACATCCTGCTAATGAACTATGATTCCAATAAATCGGGAGAAAATATACAAAGGGATATATACGAGTTAATGGGAAAAGCCAAGGAAGTGTTACCAGGCGTGGGAATTAGAGACGTAGCTGTAAACCTACCACAAGGCATTGAACTGGAACATATGGAAAAGCTAACGGAGATAATATTCCAATATACGGAACTGAAAGACGAATACAAATACAAACCAAAATAGGGGCTATTTCAAAGGCAAAGCTATTATTATAATTGAGGATACCTGACAAGGCACGTCATATGCAGAAATGCTCAAAAATGAATGATGAAGATACAATAAAAGACATTAAAGCAGTAAGAAAAACTGCCAAAAGAAATTTGCTACTCACAGTTAGTGGGGCAGCAGAAAACATCAAGCGGCGGTTGCAATCTGTAGCACAAGGGAGCACAGTAAGAATACTCCAAGAACGCAAGGAGAAAGTAATCGATATAAGAGACCTTGACGAGATACAAGACGTAAAGGTCGCGTTAAATAACACGGGCTGGGTCAAGGCACCAGTTAACATCAAGAGGATGAGAAAGACTAAAGACGGAAATCAGTCAACAATGATGACAGTGGACGCAAGAGATGCAAAGGAGGTAATTACGACAGGGAGAATTAGGGTGGCTTTATCTATGTGCAGAGCACAAAAGAGGGTGGAAGTGGTGAAGTGTTTCAGATGCTGGCAGTATGGGCATAAGGCCCATATGTGCCCGGCATGAATGGAAAAGTGTGCTGTCAAAGGTGTACATGCAAGGAAAGAATGCAAAGAAAGCGCATTCCGTCCTTTATGCAAAAAAAACAGGGCAAGAAGCAGGAATCGAAGCGTGTAGTGCATTCAGAAAAGCTCTGGATGAACAAAGAAGAAGAAATCTAGCAGCCTAACGCATATTTTACAAATAAACTTAAACAATAGTGCTGTTCGAAATAGCATAGGCATAATAGCGGTATGTAAGCCGAGCAAAAAGGCAAGTCTGAATAGAAAAAATATATACGTAAACAACTCTGTAACGGCAAGCATAATAAATGACAGTAGTAAATACGTTGTATACGATCACGAGAGTGAAGAGTGTTATGTACGTGTAAAAACTGATGGTGGGATTTTGTATAGTGTTTATATAAGCCCAAACTGCACACTGGAAGAATTCAATAGCGACCTCGAGAATTGGGACGATAGTGTTAAAAGGGCAGGGAACAGGGTCGTAGTAACCGGGGACTTTAATGCCAAACATTCAGCCTGGGGAGGATCAATAACTGATAGCAGAGGTACCGAAGTGCTGAACTGGGTAAGCACAAGTGACCTAGTGATTCTAAATGATGAAATAATACCAACTCGACAAAGAAATCCTGAGCGATCACAATTTAAACGACGCTACTAAAAGGGCCATACGAGAATACAGAAACTGGTTTAATAAAGATACGCTTCTGGACGGTATTAGAAAGGAATTGCAGAAAGAAAACTATAATGTAGAACTGGAGACGGCTAGCATGTGTATGAAGAAAGCACATAAAAAGTCACGTAAAAATAACACAGTAAACAGTAGTGGGGATAAACCATATCGGTGGACAGAAGAAGTTGAAACGATAAGGGCTGAAACGAACAGGAAAAGAAGAAAATATACTCGAGCACAACGCACAGGAGAGAACGTGCAGTAGCACAAAGAAACATAAGCCGACAAAGAAAAGATTACGCCAAGAAATAACAAATAGCAAGAAGAGGCGGTGGGAAGAATTATGTAAGGATTTAGAACACAACGTTTTCGGGCAGGCGTACAAAATTGTGATGAGCCAGCTAAATATTCAATGCCCAAAAACCGATTTAACTAATGAAGATAAAATCAAACCTTCGAGCAACTATTTACAGCAGAGGAACCAACACACCAACGTGACCAAGTACACAGGCTTCTGGAGGAAGGAGAAGTGGCAGCCGCGTGCAGGAAGATAAAAAACGGGAAAGCCTCCAGACCAGACGGTACATCACCCGAAGCAATTAAAGAAGTGATAAATCAGGAGCTGGAATATTACACAAAAGTATACAACAACCTACTACAAAAAAGTTTTTCCAGACGCTTGGAAGACAGCCAAGCATATACTAATACAGAAGCCAAAAACGAAACGAGACGAAGTACAAGCCAATATGCCTAGTAGACGTATGGAAAAGGTATACGAAAGCATAGTAAACAACAACAATTCATCGCAATTTTAGGTAAGTAAAGTAAAATAGGCTTTATCATTGCCTACCAACTAATGGAGCGCAATTCGAGCATCTATCTATTACGATAAATTTAATAATGTACCTTTATTAAAATAAAAAAATTAATTCTTCGAAAACCAATCTACCGATTTGGTTTTTTTAAACACCACTGCATTCTGGTATTGAAGACCTTTAATTTGATGTGCTACATGCCATATCATTCAATTTAAAATTTCAAAGTGGGGGTGGCTGGAGCTTAAGCGTAGAATCTTAATCGAAAACTTTGTACATAGTCTAGTCTCCCCCTCCCGGTCTAAGAAAATGCCCTTGGATTTATTTCAATATCTTGTTTGGTTTTCAAGATATTCAGGGTGGGAAGTTTTAAAATGATCGCCCTGTATACAGGATTACTTATACTTATTTAATAGTACAGACGAGCTTTATTTTTTCATCAACTTTCGACTTCATTTGAACGTTCTCATTCCAAATTATGCTCTCTATAGGAATGGATTCAATCTATTGTAAGTATTTGATTGTTCCTTCCAGATCTAGTATTTTGCTAAGATATGTGTTTTGATTTCTATGGTAGATATAGTGGTTGAAGTTTAAAGTACTACTAAGGCAAGTCACTAAATAAATATCAACATCAGTAGGAAAACAAGAAGGAATTGTTTGGAATACTGGTAATCTCGAAAAGAATCGATCAAGTTCACTCGATTGTTTGATTGTTTTGAAACCCCGACAAACCGTGACTATTTTGAGTCTCCTTCTATACTAGTAGATTTTGGCGTTGAAGTTGCGTTTCAAAGCAATGTAAAACTTGTCAGCAAAGAAGTTTTCTTGGTAGAGGTTTAAAAGGTTTAAAAAGCAGAACAGTTGAATGCTGTTTGAGGTTTAGACTTCCGGAGAGTCTATGCATTACTGAAACTGAAAGACTTAAAAGAAGGTGTAACTGCGATTTAAAAAATAAAATTTATTGGTTTGAAGAACTTGGGCAATCTAAAAAGTCTGAATAAAAATAAGTGGGAAAAATTGTTTTCAACGGTCGAGAGAAATTTTTAAACTGGGCTTCTAACAACCACAACCACCAAACAGGTCAAGTAATCTTGGTCTAAGTTCCATTCAAAACAATTACTTACATCACTTAAAATGGGCAATTTTATTGCACTAAATAAGCATCTAATGATATTAAATAGTGGTGGAAATGTACAACATTAAATATTTTTACTAGATTTTTCTTGGTGTTCTTCTTTTCTAGCTTTTAATGCCTTTTATGGATTAGGAATAATTAATAACTGCGTGTATTCTGCTCGAACTGCCAAACTACTTTCAAGAACTTGTTTATTGAAAGCTATACACCTTAGTTCACCGGTATAAAAAAAAATATGATTGTCGATTTCATTTTTTTGTTTCAGTTGTTCTTCTACGTACAAGTGATTGATAATAAAAATCAAAACGATCAACTACTAAACACGCCTTTTTGTGTAAAGACAGTGTAGGTTACGATAAAAAACAAAGTAAAACCGTTCTTAGAATTACGACTAAAAAATGAACCTTTCCGTTGCTATCAGTGATGTCATCATAATATGTCAAAACAAAATAGCGTTAAAAGATTAAATTTTCTTGTCGGGTTCTGTGGTCCGAACAGGATTATGTACCTTGGCCACATAACCTAACAAAAACGTTAACCTTCTAACAAACCTAACAGTCAACCGCATAATTCCCATAAATTATCAAAATAATGTACTTTCTCGTAGATATATTAAAATCCAACTAGTCAGAAGTGTTATATATTACCAGTTACCACTACTTGAAATTATAATAAATTGATATAATTTTGAAATTCTTGCACACGCCAGTTTGAATATTACATTCCACAGGTGGTAATTGTTAAGTCTTCATATTTTTCATTTTTATAAAATTACAAGATAAACAAATAAGACAGAAGAGGTATAAATAAAGAATTTTGGGCATTTTAGGTTAGAAAGACACTTAACCATTATTTATCCATTCTATACGGAAATGTACAAATTAATATGAACTCCGCAATTATCTTTGCAAAGATATTTAAGAAAACATTAGAATACTACCTAATGTTTTAGGTATAATTAATAATTTATAGCTTCTAGGTGACATTTGGATTTTCGTATTTCTTGCTTGTAGTAATGGGTATAGGTAGTGAATAACCTTTTTCACAATTAATAACTTTCGTAAGGATAATGTCACAGTTCAAAATATGTAGTAACATGTTGCTTAAATAAAAACACGAGGGAATTTCCTTCCTATTCGGATTAGTGTAGGCGTCAACAGTTTTGAAAACTTCTCCCCAGTGGAAAAACTTCTTATTACAAAACCATACAGTCATAAAAGTAGCATTCGCAGAGGTAATCGGAAAACTAAACTGAACTCTGTGAGTTAAACAATCGAATACGTCGGATCGTGCCAACTCCGGGTAAACGATCTGTATTAATTTAGGCGAATTTGCACATAACTCGATCACTAAAATAATAATGATAACTTGAATGAATTGAAACAGCTATGCATATTGGTATTGGAAGATTTCATTTTCTAATTTTATGATATTTACCAAAATTTAATTACCGACATCATCTTTTAGATGGTGATTACACTTACTTCAGTTATTCTATTGGATTCTTTAAATCTTGTTATCTCAAACTTAGATCATATTCTTGACTTCTCAATATTATATTGCGGCTAGCCTAGAATGCTAGAACCTTAAGATTGCAGTATGTTGGGTTGCCTATTAGATGCCTCGTATCACACCTGTACAGGGTAGAATCGCATTTTTAAAGTACAGTAGTGGCAATTTGTCTTCAATCGCGTATTGCGTACAAAAGTAAGTGAGAGAGTCCGTATTAGACAGGGCGAAATCAGAAAACAGAATGAATCCTCACCCTTAGCTTAACAATTTGCTAGTAGGCACACTACCTTAAGAGTTGATCCTAGTTTGCACAGACTGTAGTATATGTGCAGATAATTTTTGAACGTTCTAACAATACATTGGAATATGTCACAGTGGTATAAATACTACGCGGAAAGTTTTACGAACAGCAAAGATAAATAAATCAAGTGAAATAACTTGTGCTTAGCGATAAATAAATGTTAATTAGCGTTTAAATGAAAATTAGTTTATAAATAAATAAACTAGTATTCAATACATATTGACGTCACTTTAAAGAAGGCAACATCGATCATCTTTCTGTTGTAACTTGTAATCAACACCCAAAAAGTAATTCTTGTAAATAATGAAGAGAGGAGTGAAAAATAATCGTTCAGGTTTAATATCCCAATACTAGTTTGTAGAGGATGTTTTACATAACCTTAGACCAATGTACTAAGCACAATATACCCAACTTATCTAAGCCTAGAGATAATTTTGGAAATATTGATTTGCGGAGTAACCAAAACATAGATCCTTGCGTACTTTTTCCATCAAAATTTGGGTTTTGAATTCCAAATTAGGAAATTAAAAGTAGATGACGTCAACAGCAGCAAAGCACAAAAGGTGTGCCCTAGACCTTTATTACTCTCTTTTCTATACTTCTCAAACTTGGCCCCTGAGCCAAATTGGCTCGTATAGATAAAATCAAGGAAAACTAAGTTTTGAGGAAAAGACTGACCAAGTACCTTAATTGTTTCATTTGAGCTGCAAAATATGCAAACGTGTTTTGTCTTTGTACGAGATAAATTGGTCATTGTTCGGATTAACCACAATGATATAGGAGATTGTTTACATCTTCAGGTAGTGCTCACTCTGAGTTGGGTCGTGACAGAACGAGAACCCACAGTTTTGTGGCATGAAGGAATTGATTGTGTTGTAATATGTTGTCTACGTGGAGTACATCAAGTAGGATGTCCACCAACTCTACTTTCATTAGGGTAAAGGGCGGGTGCTCAAGGTTCTTTTTGAGATAAAATTCTGAAGATCTCAAGAATGTGCTCTTTGTTTTGTTAGACCTCCCCGCTTACATATCTATCCCTCATGAATTCGAAAGGCGCATCTATAGGTAGAACTTTTCCCGACAATGGCGTTTTCCTTTTATCGAAGTTGTTTGAAGAAGATTTGTGTCTCTTGAGCATGGAAGTGAAAATGATGTTTAGGTATTTGACTGATGGTGAAAATTGGATGCTTGAAACCCATAGTTTCAAGCGGGCATTTTTGAGGTCGAATCTGACTGTTGAAATGTAGCTGCAGTGATAGAATAGTATGACGTTGGGTTTTTACAAGTACGATTTCATTCTGTACGTTCTCTAGTTGTCTGAGTTCAACTGACAAAATTTTTGATTTTTCGACGGAATTTAAAAACGGTTTCCACAGGGCCGTGTTGTCCACAAACTGGGAGCGCCAAGCGTTGAGATCTTCGGGATGGGGATGTCGTGGAAATAAAAGCTAAATAAGAAGAACGAAAGGATGAATCCTTGAAAGCTTGGTACACTTGCACCTTGATGTCCAAGACCTAAACAATGGACGAATCTCGTTTGATGGTCATGGGTAGGAATTTGTAAATAATGAAGATTGCTGTCTCTTTTCAGACGCTGGCAAATTAGCTGCAGCGGACGATGCCCAGGTGGAGGCAAACGTTCTAGTTAACGTTGCAGAGTGTTTGGGCATAAACAGGGGTCGTCAGGCGATTGGTGGACGGTCTCTCGGGGGGCATTACATGATTGTTCTGCGTGAGGTAGGATTCTTAAAATATGTAGATCAAAACAAAAATATAAACAAATAAAAAAAGAATAATAACATCTAGAATGAGAATAATTAAGCAAATGGTTTTGAGTTGGTAATTTTGATGACGAGAATATCATTCTTATGTCTTTACCAGCGGCAACACAACCAGGTCGCGAGCAGCAGGTGGTGGCGCCACCGGCGCGGCGTCCTGGCAGAAGTAACAGAATTTCAATTGTTTTATCAACATAGTATGCAAGTTTAAAATGGTAGGGAATGCACAAATTAAACTTAGCAATTTTAAGTAGAAGGTTAGATAAAATTAAAGATTTACAAGTTCATGAACTTCAATAATAAGTTGAAAGATTATCTTTCCCAACTTTGTTATTGTTGTTGTTGTTGTTGTTGCATTTTCTTTTTTCTCAATTATTTTCTTAATAATCTTGAAACATGAAATAATCACAAATGAACTATAAATTTCAGTTACAGTATGTCATTATTTTATGGTAACTAATTGTAAGCTAAAACTGTTTGGAATTTAAAAAAAAACAAATTTTACTGCAAAAGTGGTACAGTTTTAATTCCCTAATGATATAATCAAATTTTTTTACAGAATCTCCGTCGCGCTTATTAGCAAGTGGTAGTAGTAGTAGTTGCAGTAATCTTTATTCATTATGTGATGCTGATGGTGCTTGATGTTATTGGTTTAAGGGACGTAGAGAGCAAGCACGATGCACTGAATAAATTTTCACTCTTCAGCGAGCATTTTTAAAAAGATAGAAGTAAAGAAAATATTAACGATTCACTGATCAATTTCCTTGATAATTAAAATCAAAACTCGATTTGATTATTCATTTTTAGTATATCTTTAATAAATTATGCGAGTTCTGTGTATTCTTTGATTTAATGACTTCCCAGGCGTTCGTTGCACTTATGTAAAACATTTAATTATAATAAATTTAAATAACAGTTGTTGTTTTCGATTGTACTTTGTTTTCTTCACGCTTATGCCTGCCCTTCATCATTTTAAGGTTATCGAATTCGAAGGAAAAAAATATATTTTCTTTTCATCTTTTAATGTTTATGCGCAAATTTCCAAAGATCCTATCTTATGTGGCCGCGCAAACTACCGGGTAAGAAAAGCCCGGTATTATGGGAGAGGGAAATACCCAGGTGGGACCCTATGAGAAATGATGTTTTCGGATATAATATAAACTGCTGTCTACCCTTATTAAATTACCCTTTGGATATTTCATAAAAGACATTATGAACGCGTAGGTACAACAAACAACTGAAAAACTTTTAAATACACTGAAAGGTAGCTGCTCAGGTTAATTACGAATACCAGACGCAGAAGTTTTTATATTAAACTTTATGCTTAGAATAAGTTTTTGCGACACTTTTTAACTGCAAAAGTGAGGTTTAATTTGAATCTTTTTATCTCCGTCCTGTTAAATACGAAGTGAAAATAAATACGCGTAAATTAAGATAAAAAATCTCTCTGTAAATATTGTTTTGCCATATAAACAATTTAATATAATTCTGAGCTCTTTGATTTAATTTTGTTAGTTCTGGTCTAATTGAAGTTACATCTGAATTTATTTATGTATGCACATTATAATGCTAATGCTAGGAAAGCTTGGAATACAAGCTACATTACTGTTCTAAAAATATACATTTTAACAAGATGGGGAAGAAAATGCAGAGTAAGCTAAAGATTATTTTAAACCACATTAATTAGAAAATATGCCTTTAAATATTCTTGAGAATACCATAGTAAATACTTATAATCCAACAAAAAAGAAAGCAGCTCTAACTGAATTTTCTCAAAGAAAGAAATTTTGTTTAAATGTGCGTCTATTAAAAAAGCCAAAATCTTTACCAAGCACTATAATTTCTTCTAATAACATCAGTTGAGTTATTTCGATATGACTTGCATTAGATAATCATCAGAACAGAGATTGAGGCCTATTTAAAGCTAATGTCAATGCGTGGTTATGGCCCATCGTCCTTTTTATTCTCATCAATTCAAAAATAGTAACTAAGAGAAAATGTATAATTCTCTTTACAGAAAAAACAGAAACAAAAAACCTACAAGAATTTCTTAATTTTATTTTCAAATAATAGAAATAAATTTTGAACAATCGATTTTGCTTAGAATACAAAGACAACATGGATTTAGCATGAAAAAGTAAATTAGTAATGTGCATTTATTATTTTATAGCTGCTTTAGTTTCTGAAATACTTAGTATTCACATAGAATTTGAATCACTCTGTATAACAGGCTGTCTTACTTAAAGCAAATTCTTTCATAAGTAGGTACGCTGTTGAAAATGCAAGACAAAAATATAAAAATCACCACTTTTGGTAATAAATGTCTATTAAGCGATGTTATTCCTATTTACACAGGGTGTTACATGTAAATGTGACATGACAAAGATGCTATGGGTATTTGAATTCCTTACATAATTTACTTTTCATCGTCATTACTTATAACGAGCTAAGAATATAATCTTTATATTTCAGTTCTGTCTAAGTCTCTTTATCTCGGTGTTCTATGTGTGAATATTTACAGTTAGCTATTTTAATTGTCATAATATGACCGACAACATGGCAGAGCAATTCAGGGTGTCCGAATATTACACCGAAAACTCTTGACTGTACGTTTGGCGGATTAAATACAGATGATTTATTGAAAAAAGGTAAGTCAAAAGTTTTTAGTTTTTGAGTTATAACACTTCAAAGTTGATGGAAAAAATGGTTATTTTGGGTGGCATTAGGGTGGTCCTTATGCTAAAATATCATCAAAATGTACAAACCGTATCACAGGTTTTCATGAATATGCTGCTTTTGAAAAGCTCAGATTTTTTTTGTACCGCCATCATTTTACAAATTTGACGCGAACACATAAAAGTAACCTTAGTTTATAAAAGATTTGCCTTCTTGCAACCATTTGTAACACTCAATTCTGCGTTGTTTACATTACTGATACAAAAAATCCAAGATGGCGGAGAAACACTGCGCATTTCTGTTAAAACAAATGAATCTAGTATGTTGCTTTATAATAAAATTGCATGTTTGGTAAATTGAAGAACGGCATGTATGGGCAAAAAACAAGGAAGACAACAATTAAGTCGCTTCCTAATTAATGACTAGTAAATAAGCCCTTCTCAAGGAGTAACAGTTCATAGTTTTCTGACTTTTGGAGACTTATTGAACAGTGTATACTATACAAATGATATTATAAATTCTGTACTAGTTTTGCTTTTTATTTTTCTAACCCTGAAGGTTTTTGGAAGTAACACCTCAATTTATCAGTCCGGTATTGACCATTTTGATTTATTACCACTAATATAGGCTCTATAAAACGCCAAAAATTGATTATGCCGATTAGGTCTAGGTATCTAGCGATTTGGAAGATTCTCAAATCTTTGAATCATTTCCCAATTTGGCACCAACATAAACCGAACCTGCACTATAATCTTTTGTTTCGAGCGTCAATGATTTTACTTCAAGATTTGCCTTAGGGCTTCAAATTTCATTCTTCTAACTCTTTTCGTCTCCCCGCTATGAATTGCGTTTGTCTAGATTTAAAATCTCTCGAACGCCCCCAATGAAACAATCTGTCTTGATAGAATTACTATAAAACGTTTTGATATCTCTCAAACATTCTCCCCTCATTTAAACCAAACGCACGTCTATGCAACCAAACTTAACTTTGATCAGCAGCTTAAAGTAATGGAGGGAGTCCTCAAATACAACACTGACGACACTAAGATCCAGACAGGTTTTTCTACCCGTGCTTCCTCCTTCTACCGGGGATGCATATGACAACGCATAGTCTCTATTTGGGCTCCAATGGAATCGTACACAAAACAATCGAAATTAGCCTGGTACTCTTTGAGAACTAAACTAAAGAAATGTCATCAACTTTCTTTTGTAATAAAACCGTAATTTCTTTTTTATGTATTCGATAGTTTGTGTTTTTTTCAGGTTAGTATGATACTCATCTCCTTTATATTATTCACTAGCCTGTACAATTCTGAATAAAGAAATTTATGCTTCTTGACCATTAGCCTAAAATTCACATCAATAAAAAACAGATGATCAAGGATTTAAGAAGGTTAACAATGTCTGGAGCAAAAACAATTTTTTCCAAGATTTCAAACTTTAGGGAATCTGCCGGAAGGTGTTTCAGATACTAAATGTTCGATTATTAAATGCTATAAATTTTTTTGGACTTGCAGGATAATAAAGAATAGATCAAACTTGTATCTACTTACTCAGATCAGTCATAGTAAGCTGCGACTTGTTGAAGATAAGCTGTTGTGTGCATTAGCTCACAACAAATCTTACTATGACATCAATAATTCCAAAAGCAATATCTTCCTGATATGAAATCTTAAAAAAATTTTAGTTTTTGAAAACACTCTGCCTCTTTTTCTTTATCTTTTAATGAAATAAATAAAACTATGATATTATCGATGATGGACGTATGTTGTCATCAACTTTTCTGCATTTTGTAACATACTTTGAATCGTTGCAGTCAGATTGAACAATTGACATTAAACTGTTCGCTGTTATTTGAGATACAAACTGACTAATATTACTTACTCGTATCATATGATTTCTGCCAGCGTCTTTTAATTAATATAGAATTGAGTGCGGCATACCGAGCTCTTCAGTTGAAAGTTTTCTATGGAATCAACCTGCTGTGTGCTTTCTCAGAAAACAAGATGTTTTTAACAAAAATAACTTGGGGACGTAATTTTTAAAGTATGCAAACCGAAAATATAATTTCCTCAACTTTAAAGTGTATCTCTTCGAGGAAAATTATGACAAAACTGTTTGTTTTTGACCGTGTGTTCCACTGAAAAAACAATCTTTACAAGACATGAGTTACAAAAAAAAGATTACAAATAGATAGTTATCTTTTTAATGTTACCTGCGTGTATTGAATAAACGAGTAATGAAATTCAGAGAATTAAATAAAGTAGGCTGGAACTTAAATAAATAGCTCTGAATTTAAATAAAGTTTGAGAGTGTTTTAAATTTTTTTATAAATGACAATCATTTTGTACAATTCTTTTAAAGATAATTTCGCAAAATATTTAATCATAACTTGATTTATTTACCTACATAAGAATACCTGAATGTATTCTTTTGTTTTTATTGTGTTTATTAGTATCTTCTTGCTGAATTTATTTGTACTTTGTTCTTGCAAAATTTATTTGATTCTATTTATTGTTACCGGTTGATGTTTATATTGCTACATTATATTGTTTCTCTTTTGTGCTCTAAACCTTTCCATCCTTCTCTAAATGCTTATTTGCATTTTTTTTCTTATGATGTTTCCGAAATATTGTTTATGTCAGCAAACGATAAACTTACAGTACGAATTTTTTATTCTTAAAGGGAGCATCAGGCAACAATATAAAATAAATTCTCCGTGCAAAACGTTACAAGAGAAAAATAGCTTGAAAATTTTTCTTGCAATAATACATCTTCCTTGCGAAAATTGAAATTTGCAGTTGTAGAATACAATTTTATACATCACAGAGTATTTATTTACTTTATTTTTTTTTAAGTTAATGGGAAATATACAAGAACAAGCCGAACGAGTTAAAGCAGATGTTTGAAACCATTTCTTTGAATTTAAACACGTGAATAGCATAATTTAGTGAAATCACAAGCGACTTTCAATATTCCATAGCTGTAATCGAGATTTTCATTTATTCTCATCAAAATTCAATACTTTCTAGTTATTTAAGAATGAAACTAACGTTCCTTGCTTGCTAAAGGTGCATCCACACTATGCCGTTTTTTAACTCCTTAGTATCTTACCGTTTCACTTTATTCTATTTCCTTCACTTTTCTTTTTATTTGTTTTTTCATTTTACTTTTATCTTTTATTTTATTTATTTTAACTCTTATTTTCTATCCTTTGGAAAGTGAAGCAGCAAAAAAAAACAGTCATGGTAAAGCTAATAGAGTCCTACATAGGCCTATAGCGTTAGAGAGGAAACCAACCCACCAAAACAGTTGCAAATAAAGTTAATTCAATTGAAGAAATCTTTAAAGCCAAGTTAAACTAGTTGATCTGAGAATCAACTACATTACAGCAAGATTCACTTTTCGTGAGTCCGTCATAAGTTAGATAACATTATGCAGGTTGCAACATCCTTCTTAATGCATCAAAGGAAATTGAACAGAAAAATGTTCAAAATCAAAAAGAAAAACCAAAACACAAAAAATAGAAACGCCAAAACATCAATTTGAGTTAACTAAAACTGAGATGGGAAGTGTCAAAAAGCAAATAGATACCGAAGGAAATAGGAGTATAAAGATAAAGGAAGGAATTAGGCACATGAGTGCAAGTAACTAGTAGAGAAGAAACAACCAGTGGAACCGTATTAACAGCCCAGGTTTCAGAAAGGCCAACTAAGTACGACACGACGGTGTACGTCAAGAAATCGAAAAGACGAGGTAAAAATTAAAAGACATGCAGAGTCTATTTAGAAATTTATTGAGGCAAAAAATTAACAAAAAAAGAAATCAATGGAAAGAAAATTGAAGTTCTAATCCATAGTTGCTGAAAACGCAAACTGTTGAAGAGCCGCGCTTAGAGACAGAAAACATCCGTCTATGTACCCTAATTGTCCAATTTGTACATTAGGAACTTAAGTATCGCTCAGTCTAGGATCAACCATTAATAAATTTGTTATCCATATAGTACGGAATAATCTAGGAAGAAAAAAAAAGCATACGCGTTAAAGAGCTAAACGATTAAAAGTAAAATTGATATGGCGCTGATTCAGGAGAACAGACAGAATGACAATAAAGTCAAAACATTACAGATATGTAAACGGTGTCATGGAACTGTGGGGGAAAGAAGTGCATACTGATTGATGATTGGAACGCAAAGAATATTGTGACAGATAATAAGAGGAACAAGTACCGCAATTTTTATCGCAGGGATAGACATAGCCTACCTACCTTTGAAACTATCAACGGTAAAAGTTAGATAGATATTACAATAAATGCAAACCTACAGGTCGGCTAGTGGAGAGTGGGAAAAAGTAAAACCTGAGAGGCGATCGCTGCATCACTTTTAATATAAAAGTGGCGGGTGCTATCATAGAGGACATTATTGAAAATTATGGGCCAACTAATACTGTTTCGCCGAGAGGTAAGATGAAGTTGGAGCAGAGTGAAGTTAACTCAAACCAAAAGAGTGGATTACAGGAATTGAGTCAGAATTAGGAAAAATCTAAATTCTAGCTTCTATGCAGTTGGAAGATGTCACCTAGAGGCAATAATGATGAACAACAACAAATTAGAGAAGAGAGAGCTAAAATTGATAAAGGAGTAAACAAATAATATAGAAGGACAGGCGAAAAGGCTCCTGAAACAAATAATTAAACAGTTTTGGAAAGTGGTGGAAGATTACATGATAATGGCATACGATAGCTGTATATCGTATAGAATATTTCCCAGATGTTGAAAAACTTGAATCCCAAAGACGGATGAGGAACGTCTGCGCGCTATACAATTACCACCGATCTTGAGCAAGATACTTGTTAGTTAATGGTGAGAAGACTCTTGGATGACTTGGAAATCATAGAAAGGATTTCAGAAAGACAATAGATTAGTCTTCTAGATTCAAGTAATATCTATCGTGGTTGAAGATACTAACTAAAGAAAACAGGAACAAAACACTCCATGGTAGTTGCGTTAGATATAAGGAATGAATTCAATCCGAAATTAGAAGAAGAAACTATAGTGAGAAACTCGCAATGATAGGTAAAATAAGGGTAATCAGCAGTAGTATGAGATGTTGGCAGAGGATGTTTCCAAGGCTTTTCTCTAGGCCTGACTTAATGGACTTTGCTCCAGAGAGATTGACTACATAGTAGCTGATGACGGGTTGCAAGATAATGTGAATTGTGAGGCAATTGTAACAAATATTATGAAGAGTCGGGCTATGTTTTGCAGTACTTTTGGGTAGATCAGAAAGCTTGTGTTTGTCTATACAGTAGAACTACGGAGAGTTAAGTGCTAAGATGCTAGGGTTACTAAACATCTCAATTCGTTACAAAGATTCTTCCTGTTGGCGATAATATGTTGGGTAAACAATGACTCTAGAAAAGTATTAAATGTGAGAAGAGTTTGGAACAAAAACAATTAGAGACAGAAAACTTCACACTTCAAATTGGTTCTGAAACTGATGACACATTCTTGATGTGCCTACAGCAAATTTTTAGATTTTAACAACCAGGGAGAGAATTAGTTGAAAGTATTTAGCTTTTGTATGTGAATGGCTAAAACTTCTTTAAGTATTAAATAGTAGATAGTATCCAAATGCTTAGTAACGCTTGACATTCAACCTTGCAAAAGTTGAGAGAGATTGATGACCAATGCATGAAAATCGCACAGTGGACTAGCAGCCCAAGTATGCAGTTGACTACACCCTAAAGCTTGAGAAAGGTTTGAAAAGTCTTTGTCTAGTCATTACTGGATATTTTCTATCAACACGCTGATTGGAACCAAAGACCAACTAAGTTTGCAAAGGAACTATTGCTCTACTATTTCAAACAAGAAAAAGTGTTACCAGAACAAAGTGAGATTGTTAAATTGTTTCTCGAGGTATGATCGCGTGCCACCAGAGTATTCGAAAACGCACTCTTGGGCTGTAGTGAGAAGAGCTCCAGTGGATTGTGATACAAATTCTATATACAATATATTGTGTGTGGTATGGACAATTTATAATTGGAAACCAACTCAGATTGCTTGTTGTTTAGTCTCATCTTTTGGGGATAGAAACTTCAATGTCTGGGGATGTCCCAAACTGAAGAAATGATCGCTCTATGGTTTGATGACATTAAGAAATTCGTAAGTTATGGGTGGGGTAACTACTAAAAGTTACTAATTTCTAAATTTCTTGTGTTTGTTGAACATAAGCAGTTTCAATAAGCTTTGTTCTCTTAAAATTCTTCTTCTCTTATTGAATTAATGAAGAATGAATCTAATGTGCCTTTTTGACTTCAGAATAGTGGCATAAACAAAGTTACATTGCATTTAGAATTCTTATATGTCATATGACTTCAAACGGACAGAGAGATGCTACTATCTTCACCGACTCCAAACCGTGCATCTGGACTAGAACAGTTCTAGTTCTGTCAATAACTTAAAACAACTGTCGACTATAACAGGCATACTATGGCAAGACGACCAAAGTACTGAGAAGTGACACCAGTGCCTTTCAGGCATTAATAGACAGGCTTATCTCTTTGCCATTCACTTTAATTGTTTTAATTATTTCTCTTCTTCTACATGTATTATACTTAAATACTCTTGTACTAGTTACGAATTTCAATATGTCCTCTCTCATTTCCAACAGGTTGTATAATTGGTGCAAATTTTTAAAAAAGTAAAGAATGAATATGATAACATAAAATATTTATAAACCTTAACATAAAAGTTTAATAAATTGTGTTTTCTCTAAACATCACGTCCTGTAAGTATACTTTGTATTTAATTTATAAAACAGTAATTATAACGTCATATTTCTAGACAGCAACTGATCAAAAAAAAACAAAAATAAACTGCTTGCTTTTTTTAAGATTAACCAAGTTGTACAAACTTTTCATGTCTACAGGGATTTCTGAACTGGAATTAAGAATATTCAGCAATTTAGCAATCTTTTAATTCCAAGAAAATTAAGAAAGTTTCTAAAAGAGTCTTAATCTCTAAGTATATCAAGAATATCAACAAGAAATGAGGTGAAAAGTTTTTTTCCTTAAAAACACTTTCAAGATTTTTATTAATTACATGACGTTATTACATTCTCTTTTCTTTTGTAACTAGATTTAATATAGAAAAAATAAATTGTATGTAATCGAAAGAAGTTTTAGAGAAATCTCGCAGTTAGCAAACCACAAAATATTGTTCTCAACTTTGTTGAGGATCTCAGCTCCTTCAGTAAATTTTTTATGAAAGTAAGCTCTAAATATTTACAAGGCACTACAAGACCGCAATCGAAGAAAGATGAAAAAATAACACGTGACACATTTTTCAGATGAATTCTTTAACTAACGAAAGCGAAAGATATTGGAACAATTTAAATTCATAAACCAGTTAAAAATTCATTTGATGGATGATAACGTAAACATAGAACTGAAACAGTAAACATTTAAATATACCGCGTGTACAAAATACAACATTCATCATTGGAAACTTAAAAACGGTAAGAGATTGAGAATTAAACTAGCTTTGAAGATCAGCTATTTTCGAAATAATTAAATATTTATTAGTAAATGGAATCTTCATTGTTTAAACAAATTAAAATACCGAAAATCGCCAACATTATGTATAGTGATATTGAATTTTGAACATTTAGAAGCTCGTGGCGTGTGAGCCACGGTTGGGCATCATCCTCCAACAAGCCACCTGCGGAAGGTTGCGGTTACACAAACACAGGTTAAATTTCACCTTCCAACACACCATCTATGGTTGCTGACTTACGGTCGGGTTTTGCACTCTAACGAGCCATCTGCAGTAACTTACAGTCAGGCCTAGGCTTTCAGTAGACTACCTTCGGTAGCCTACGGTCGAACTTCACCCTCCATTAACCTTCCAAATAGAACTAAGTACAAACATGTATCTTCTTTTAATCCTTTCGGAATAAGGCTTGGTGATAACTCATCCTTCCATTAATCTTTGAAGTAGAACTAAACATAAACTTTTCCCTTCTTTCAAAACTTCTTGGAGCAGGTTTCGACTTACGTTAACCTTCTAGCTACAACTAAGCACAAATACGAGTCGGATTTCATCTTTCACTGCATCTACGGTACCTCAATTTTGTTACCAAAGAATCACCTACGGTAGCTCACAGTCGGGTTTTACTCTTCAGCAGGTTTACAGTTAAGCTTTGACCGGTCAGCTTTCGTCCTTCAACACACCATCTACAATAGCTTGATTTGTCCTACAAAAAACTACTGACAGTAGGGCTTTGCTTTCCAGCAGATCTACAACCATGCTTCGACCTTCAATGGTAGACAATTGTCGGACTTTACATTTCATTAATCTTCTAAGTAATGCTAGACACAAACGCTTCTCTTGAAGCATCAACCTTCCAGATAGAGCTAAACACAAACACGGGTGAGGTTTTGTTTTTTGACATACCATCTACGATGGCTCAATCTCGCCGTTCAAGTGTTACTTGAGGTAGCTCACAGTCCGACTTTGCTCTCCAGTATGTCTACTTCAACCTTCAATCTGGTGATCAACAGTCAGACTTTATCTTTCATTAACTCTTCAAGTAGAACTAAATACGAACACTTCTCTTTTATTAACCCTCTTGGAGCAGACATTGGTGGTGGCTCTGTATACATTAATCTTCTAGGTAGAACTAGACACAAACATAACTCGAGTTTCGTCTTTCAAGGAGGCACAGTTTGGCTTTGCCCTATAATAATTTTCTAAGCAGAACTAAGCTCGAATTTTCTTTCTTTTAATCCTCTTGGTGGAAGCATTCCTAGGAGTTTTGCTTTCATTAAATATCCAAGTTTAGAAACTGAAAGTGATCGGGCTTCATATTAGAGACCTTCAAGGGCCGGATCTTTTAATCGGGCTCGGGTTCGGGTCAGGCCGGTCATTTTTAAAACTTATCAGACTTTACAGGCATACGTCAGGTTAATTTCGGGCCTGCTGGATCGCACTTTTCGGCCTTGAAGGCTGTTCGGGCTTGTCGAACCTGGCAAGATTATCGAGTCGGTCAGGCTATTTGGGCCATTATTTTCATACTAATCTGCAGCGGAGAAGTTTTGCACTGTACCGTAGAAGCCTGCACAGGATGGGCGTGTCGGCCCGTCGGGCTTCCCGATCCTATCGGGTCGTTTGGGTCCTTTGGGCTTTCCGGGCCAATCAAGAATTTACCGGGATTTTCTGGACCGGAAGTTTACTACTAGTAGGGCCAGGCTTGAAAATCTCGGCTTTAATTCATTAAAACGGTGTCTAACCTATATACACTTAACCGCAAAATTAACGCACCACTCTGATTTCTGGTTTTATTTCGAAAAATATTATGTATTTTCCGATTCATTAATATCAATTATAATAATTTGTTTATTATGACGCCTTGTGTAGGTTTTTATCTGTCTTCTTTATTTAATTTCAAAGTCGTAGCAGCTTTTCATAAGGGGTATGATTTTCAAGGAAATAAACCTCACTTTTAAACTAAAAGTAGGCATTGTTTTTCACTTGTTTTATTAATAAATAAGATAACTGTCATTCGTGCAATACATCTGTTCGCGATGGAACGTGCTAGACAAAATTTGCAAGGAGGCATGTAGATTGGGAGATTCATGATTGGGAGCAGGTGTTATTTATAGATGAGTCAAGGTTTTGCCTTGTAAGTTTTGATCGCCGTCCAAGAGTGTACAAAAGGCCAAATAAAAGATATTCCGCTTGTAATATTTGAGAAACTACATTATATGGAGGCGGCTCAGCGATGGCATGGGGTGGAATATCTTTAACAGATCGTACAGAGCTTTTCATTGTTGATGGTGGACGTCTGACTTCTGAACGATACATAACAGACAGTACCTTTCGTGGTACCTTTTGGAGATGAATTCGTTCTTATGCAGGATAATGCTAGGCCACGTGCGGCATATACTGTTACTGAATATTTAAATTATGTTAATATTCAAGTCCTGGAGTGGCCAGTCTGTAGTCCAGACCTGAACCCAATCGAGCATCTCTGGGACATAATGGGACGCAGGATTAGAAGTCAGCATCCACCACCTAACAGCTTAGACGAGCTGCAACAAAGTCTTATCCGTGCATGGGAAGATATCCCTCAAGAAACGATCAGATCTCTAATTGAAAGTATGGCACGGCGATGTCAGGCAACAATAACATCTAGAAGTGGTAACACTAGTTATTGATAAGCTCAAACCGTTTCAAATAGTAGTTTTTGTCAACCAGAAAGATTGTCCAGGTTGATTTTATATTTTGCATAAACGTTACCAGAGTTTATAATTTTTTTTTTTTAAGAACAACTGTGATTTCTTGTGACAATTATGTCAGTAGTAAGGATTGCTGTCAGTACTCATTCCTCAAGGTGATTTTTTGCTGGTCATACTATCAGTATCACAACTATCTTATAGGCGATGCCTCTTCAACCGTATCTTCTTAATAGTGGAGACTTTTTTAAAAGATAATTTGGGAGATGGATTTCTTTCTGTCCAGTAGTTATCAATTCCTAAAAGGTAGTTCTAGTCTCGAACTGCAGACATCTTAACAGAAGTTACACAAGATATTGCATTGCTTTAAAATAAACGATACGGACCACCATATCAGTTGTATCATTTGCAGATAGTTACTCTAATCTTCAGGTTAGTACGAGGGAAGAGATGAGTACGGGTAGGGTTGTAGTCTGAAGAAAGCTCGTTAGAATCAGGAAGCAAGACCGACAAGTTTGGTTTTGCTATTCGAACATATAATTTACTATTACAGACTTTCAAACTGTTTCAAAGTGTTTACTAAGTTTTATGTAAAACAATGCCCTTATGTAACAAAAAAACTGATGGTTCCATATGAGTCGTTTCATAACTACTCTGCCATAGTAAAGTGGACTAAGTAAAATGAATTTGAACAATTTGTATCACTGCAGTGAAGTTTCAAAGTGTGCTTTAAAAGATTTAGTTTATATGTACACGCTTAACTTTTTTTTTCAAATTGCTTATTCTTATTAATTTTGTATATCTTATTTAAAATTCCATTTAAAAGCGAAATGTTCTAAGTATTTAAAATACAAAGATTTTTCAATATTTCCAGTAAGCGTTGTTATTTTTTTTATGTTGCCCTCCTTCAATAAAAAATAGCCAGCCGTCATTGGCCCAAAATACAAAAATAATTCCTAAACTCTCTTTACGTCGAGACTTGTATTTAGAATTGAAGGAACACCAACAATAAATTGAATAAGTGTAAAAACAACACCTGATGTAATTGTCATTAAAACAATTAATTAAAGCAATAATGTATTATTTATCTACAAAACAAACAAACACTGATTTAGTGTGGTTTTTAAAGGTTTTCATGCTACATCAACTTATTGATTTTACTAATGTACTTGGAGCCTCTAGGCTCTTTTTATAAATATTTTGTTGAATTTACTACACCAAACATCTTTACAGTGACGTAAAAACAAGTACATACTGAATCTTAGTGAATGTTAGTTTTCAATCATGTTCACAAACAAAACGTTTAGTAAACATTGGGTATCCTCCTATAGTCTCGTATAGTATGTCCTGGCTTATCCTTGCGTCAATGAAATATTATACGTGAAATAACCAATCGACTTTTATTCATTAAATTGCCTCTGTACGTGTTCGTTTCCTCCTTTCGCAGTTAGAAATTATTATTAATATTCTTTAGCATCTGTGCCGTTATTAAACTAATATTCAAGCATTTTATATGACGAAGATATATGAGCAAGTTCACAGAGTTTTGTACATATTATTTATGAGTCCTTTCCAGATAAGTATCTAAGGAAACTTTAACTATTTCCAAAACTTCTGATTAAAAGCAAACGTGATGTGTTTACGACAAAGTTTTTAAATTAGCAAAATAATGTTACTTCATTAAAACTAATGGCGCTCATATAAATCATCTTCAAGATTTGTTGAATAAACTGTATTATATTAATTTTCGATTCATAATAATGTGCTCCTAGGATATACTACATACAAGCAGAATTTGATAGAGCTAATTCATGTTGGTTAGTTAATAATCAACGAAAATTGCGCAAGGTAAATCAGGATTTACTATTCCTGTGTATAGCATATACAGTAATTCGGCATGTTCATATTATATGATATACAACACGCCCGATTTCACACGCAAAACAGGTGCGTAAATATACACACAGTTAGGTTAAAAATTTGACGCAATTAATATTTTACGAACAAACGAATTTATTATTACAATTTTCTGGTCGTTCATAATACTAGATTATTAGTTTAAAGAAATTTAAATGGAGTTTAACGAGGAAAAGTTCCAAGAAAATTTATAACCGGAATTGAAAAGGGAAATTGCACGAGCTTTTAATTACAAAGTTTTCAGGAGCTCGGTTCATCTGAAGAAAAGAACGTAAGTTTCACGTTCCTGTTTAGCTTTTACACGACGTGTTTCAATGGTAATTTCAGCAAAAATTTGTTGATTTTAAGAGAACTGTAATAATTCTAATGAAATATTTTTTGTCTAATGTATCTCAGGTGAGTTTGTAACCCCTATAGAGAACATAACACCAGGTGGTAAATTGGGAAATATCCTCTATACAAGGAAGTTTAGCAGGAAAATTAAATAGACACCTCCTGCGGTTTAACAGATCGAACAAGTAGAATCTTTTCAACACTTTAAGAGGTTTAGTAGAATAGTCAAAATTTCAAAGAAAAAAGTGCTTTTTCTTCTTCCCACAAAAGAAATAAATGAAACTCGGATTTATATGCACGGAGTTTAGGCAAAATCGATTAAATATACATTCGCAGTTGCTTGCTTGCTGCATTCCAAATATGCTTACTCTCCACCTTTCCTTTTCTATTGATCTTTTAACTCTTATTACTACATAAATCAACTGAGTCTATTAAATCTCGTTTAGAATTTTCTAATCCAAAATGGTTTTTGATAAAAAAATGCAATTTGATTAAAAACCAATCGATTCAAATATTCAGATATTTTTTCAAAAACGCAATTAATTCAAAATTACATTATAACGTTTAATCATCTGCATTAAGCACTTTTAGCGTAATTAGTGGTAGTATCTGATAACTGTTTTTGCAGACCTTTATTCGGAAAGAGGAAAGGAAAACATCACTGGGGAAACTGCGACACGATTTAGTTCATTAAATTACCATGGAACAATTTTAACTTCTTACCTACCCTAACCACGAAAAAATGTTATCATTAACAAGTACAGCGTCGAAAAAAAATATCATATTCGATGTCCCACAAATCAATGTCAATATGTATTTCACGAAGCTTTTTGCTTTTTTCCAAAAGTCAATAGTTTCCGAGATACAGAAGTTCAAGTTTGACTCCCCATCTACATATATTTCCGTTTCCGATGAGAGTCTCTGTTGTGAACATTTCTAAAAATCAAATACTTTCGGGAAAGTCCATACTCAACATTATCAACGTTTTGGAGGTAATGCACACGTTTTGAAATTGAGCAATAAATTTCACTTTGTTCTAAAGAGAGAAATTGCAAAAAAAATATTTTTTGCCAATCTCGAATTTTCTCAGTGGTGTAACAAACGTTTTCTAAAGAAATGCGTTTACCCTACCCTTAATCTCAACCCTTGATGAACTTATCAAAAAACTAGACGGCTACTTTCACAAATTAAATGCAACCTTTACTTCTTTATTGAATTAGAATAATTTGTAGTCAAACAGGAAACTACAAACGTCAACTTAATTTGTTAAATGGAACCTCTACTACCATATTCTGTCTTTCTCCAATCGATATCCCGTAAGATTCCCGATACAAAAATATTAAGGCACCATCAGCCTAAAATCGATAATAATGAAATTAGAACAATTTGGGAACCATTAAAGCTAGCAGACTGAAATATAGTATTCCGGTATAATTCGACCTCTAGATTGCAAAAAGGGAATTAGGACTTTTCGGAACAACCGGTAACGACGTCAATTTTCAATTTCTAAACAATTGATAATAACAGAATTAGGACAAAAAATGGAATCTATTCCGTTTAACTGTCCACATTCAATTATTAGGGAACCAATAAAGCTATCCGGCTGTAATTTAGCTCTCCGGCCTACTTGGATCTCTAAATGGAAAAACAAATATTAGAACATTTATCTAGAACAACCTGCCAAACTGAAAACAACATAAATTCTCATTTGTTAAATGGAAACTGTTTTATTTATTTATTTATTTATTACTCTGATCGAGATTCCCTACGACTTCTAATAAAAAAGTATTAAGATACTATTGATCTAAAATCGATAATAAAGAAATTAGAACAAGAGCATGAGACTCGTCTACATTCGATTATTCGAGACATAGTTTCATCTATAGATTGCAAAACAAGAATTGGATCATTTTTAGAACAATCTGTCAAACCGGAAACGACTTCGACTTTTATTTGTTAAATGGAATCTGTACTTTTTTATTGCTCTGCTCGATATTCCGTAGGATCCTCAATAAAAGAGTATTAAGGTACCATAGGTCTAAAATCGACAATAAGAGAATCTTTCTGTTTAACGGACTACACTAATTATTATTAGGGAATTAGAACAAGAAAACAGAATCTATTCCGTTTAACTCCGGCTGTAGTTCAGCATTTTGGTAAGTTTGATCTCTAGATGGCAAAATAGAAATTACATCATATTTAGATCAACCTGTCAAACCGAAGACGACGTCGATTTTTATTTGTTAAACCGAACTTGTACTGTTTTATTGCTCTGATCGGCACATCGTAGGATTTCTAATAAAAGAACATTGAGATACCACAGGTCTAAAATCGAAAATAATGGAATCTCTCTATTTAACGAACTATACATTAATTATTATTAGGAACCAGTACAGCTATCAAAATCAAATTTGAAATTTATCCTGTAGGTTGCAAAAGTAGGATTCAAACATTTTTTAGAACAATCTATCATATCGGAAAAGACTTCGATTTTCATTTGTTAAACAGGATCTCTACTTTCATATTGTGTTTTATTCCCACCGATGTCCCGTAGGATTGCCAATACAAAAGTATGAGGTACCAGGAATAACGGAATTAGAATGTCAACAAAACGGTATCTGTCCGGTTTAATAGTTTACACTTGATTCTTTTGTAAACTTTCCTGTTTGCGCCAGCACAGTTAACCTGGCGGCCTTGAGCTTGAATGGAAAATCTGATATGTAATAAACATGATTTTATTTGTTTGTTTTGTAGATCCACTGCATAAGGTAGATAATTAGTTGTGAAATATAAATTTTAATGCTATTTTAAAATTCCCTGTCAATTTATTACATTTAGTAATTTTTGTATAAAAAACCTTTCGTCGGAAATATTTTTTTATTTATCTTGTACAATGTTTCTTTTAACACATGTGCGGCTTCTTCTAGAAAACTTCCTATTGCTTCGTTTTACGATGAAATAATTCACGTCTAGATTTTCCGTGGCATATGGGGTGTATTGAGGTCTTGTATAGCTCCTGCTTAATTCTGACTTTTCGTTTCAATATCTGATGATCATAACATTCCATTGTCAAATAGGGATGTTTGTTTCCCTATCTTTATCTTACTCACGTCCTAATAGGGTTGCGGTTGATCATAATCTTAGCGCGTTCTGCGCGCCCGAGACTCGCGGACATCAAAAGGCTTTCAGTCTTACTACAGCAAGCTTTACTTACTGTTTGAAGTTCGTAATTATATTTTTTTTTGCATGGCAAATTCATAATTTGTTTGTGGAAAACCTCCTCGGAATAGTTCCGTGAGTTTTGCAGACGGTTGCCTTTACAGAATTTCGTTAGAATTGTGATGCTAGGAAATAAACATCGTTAATTATCGTTCTGTAAATTAAACTTTATTAATCCAAAAATTGTGACTAACTTAGCTAGGATCGTGAGGATTACGAAACCTCTGGTGCTAATGACAAGAACTGTTAAATCATTGGTGATTTTTTTTAAATTATCGAACTTTCTCGTCCCTCAAAAATTTATTAATAAATACACCGTTGTGTTTAGAAAACCTAATTTGATAGCATTAAACATTCTACGCTTGTGTGAATTTGTGTGTGTTAGAGTACGCACCGATGCTTAAATTGCTTAAACAGTGTTTTGTTAAGCGAATAAGGAACCATTCCGTAAGCCGTTGAAATCTTGTAAATTATGAATGAGTTCTGTGGCACTACATCCAAGCCTTGGTAGCATCTTTCATTCAACGGATAATATTATATTATTATATCGCCTTTATTAATAAATCAATAAATTTTGTTTACATTGTAAACTTAAAATAAAAAACGCTAAACTTAAATACATGCAATCTGTTTAACCAAGGGATTAGATGCAAAGTAAAAAAAATAAAGATAAAAGAAATAAGCAATTCTGACTGCAAAGCAGTAGACAGGTATTCAGATGATGAAGAGACAAAGAATTATCGCTTACTGAAAAGGAAGTGTCTTAAATTTCATTTAAAAGTTTTTAAATTGAGACCTCGCATATCGAATGACAAAGAATTATAAAACTTGACAGCGTTGTATATAAAACTTCCCCGAAACAATGAAGACGTGTGAAGAGGCATAGTGAGCATATAATTATACCGAGTATTTGCAGAGTGCACCTGTATCCCAGGTATCAATTCAGAACTAAGAGATGTAGAACTTTTTGTTGAAAGTAGAGTATCTGTATACACTCCCAAATGATACTTCCAGCGATTTTCCATGTTTAACTAGCCTAGGTCTGAATTTTTTTGCGTAACAGAGTCATAATCACGTAAATTGTAAAAAATCAACAACGCCAATTTTGCTCTTATTTATCACGATAAGGCACCAATAGTTTAATAAATTTATTTGTTATATATTTGGTTTGTGTAACGCAATCAAGTCAATCAGATCAATAAATTTGGAGGTAGAATTCTATGTATCTATCTGATTTTGCTGTTTTAATTGTTACTTAATTTAACACTACTTTCAAGTCTCTATTTTAGATTTCCATACATAATTTTGAACGGACTTGCGAAAGCTAGTAGTTTTTGATTTTCCGGTGTAAATTCTGCAGTGCATACTAGTTGTGCACATTGCTGTGACTTTGTTTGAGCAGAAGTATTCAGCTTGAGTCAGTATAATCTCTCTTGGTAGGTTTGAAGAGTTTAAGCACAGTGTTTACTGCTATCACAGCGTCTCCGATATATACAGGGTGTTCCTGGTGAGAAGTCACAACTTCTGGCGCCCATACCGATTGTGATACCTAGAAGGAATCACTGAGGCCTTTTATTAAGTTTTTATTTAAATTTAGGATAAATTATCTGTGAACCCATCCCATCTCCGGCATTCGAGCTGTTGCGAGTACAACATTTAGATCTGTATGGGCATAAGGCCTTTTTTTCGAGTTTTGTCCGTGATAGGTTTCAATTAAACCATAAGGAAATGGCTTTTATTTTACTAATTTTATTTGTGTCAGTAAGAAGCTTAAAGCATACTTTAAATAGCATTGCGCTGCACTTATTTTTACATGTTAAGTTCACTGGTATAAAAAGCTAGTTTTCATTTATTTGAGAAATAACAAATCTTAAAAATGTCAATTAATAGACTAGCAAGTAGTACTAAGCATTTTAAGGTAAGATCAAGTCTGGAGCTGGTGTCTTTTTGAAGCAGAAGAAGAAACATTAGCAATTTCTAATTTTCCAATTTCTTATCACCATGAGAAGATATTATTTAAAGAAGCTAAATAGTTAATTAATTTGCTCCTTAGGTAGTATTTTGGTGAATTATTGACGATGTTAGGTTTGGTTGCTTGGTAGTTTGCCATATAGAGATCATATGATTCCAATTTTATTTTCTTTAAAGATAGATTCTAATATTATTCAGACTGGATATTAGATAATTCAGTTACCATTCAACTCTATGTGTGCATTTCATTTCAGAAAGATGTGTTCGAGGGTTTTTAATGGTATGGTTCAATTTTTCCTCAGTTTACTGTTGATTAATTTTGGAGGAAGACCACATTACTATGGATACACGGTTAGTATCATTTGATGTATTGTCGAGGATCCAATCGGGTAGATAAGGAGGTAAAGGTATTTGCATTCTGGAATTTGACAATTTGTAAGTAGTAGTGGGCAAAAATTGTGATTCTTGATCATTCATGTAATTATATAACAGGAACGCCTCCAAAATTTGCTTCTAGGTATTTTAAATGAGTTGTTTGATTTTGCTACAGTTAAGATTATAATAGTTAAGTAGTTAGTAGGACAATTATTATTGTAAACCATCGCTGACAAGTCTGGGAACAGTGATAATATCACGAGATCGGACAAAATGAGGTACTAAGCCTAAAAAGCTGATTATTATATTTTACTGTCTCACTACACTTTCATTGGTAGCATAAGTAAGTACTTACCTTTCAACACCGATATTTCAAAGAGAAGATGAAAATTTAAAACATTATGTAGGAAAAAGAGGCATTTAAGGAAAAGCAAGTTTAAAAAAGAAGATTCAGAGAAGATAATAATGAAAATTCAAAAAACAAAAATTAATTACTTGGCTAAATAAGGATTTTGAAGGTTTAATGCCTTCCTACACAACAAAATAACAAAAATCTCCCAACTACATTATGCAAAAAAAATATATTAACAAAATGTTGCAACTTTAGTGCTCTGAACCCTCCATTATGACTTCCTATAGCTACACTTTAAGAAGGAATATAGTCGTTGCGAGCCCTCTGGACAATTCCAATCAACCATTCCAATAAAAGAAAATGGCCTTTGTAAACACAACGTACTAAGAACTTCTCGGGGTCTATTTCAGGGATACAGCTAAACTAAATAGCAATAAAAAAAGATCATGTAACGTTTAAAAAAGGAAGTTTCTTACTTTAAATGTATCAGAAGTTTCTTGATTTTGCGCTACTTAACCTAAGGAAATTTTAAACTATATGGCAAGTAGGTTATAGGAAATGGAAAATCGAAAACTGCTAATAGCAATTATGAGACAACTTTGTCTAAAGTAACTTTGCATTAAACATTTTACCCTAAATTTAGTGCTTAAAGCTATAGATCTAAGTTTCTGTACTTTACATTCACTTCGTATGTTGAAAACAATGAATTATCCGCTACGTATATTAAAGTGAGAATTCTCTGCGTATATAAAATACAGTTCAGAGTTAGACGATAAAATCTAGTTAGACTGAAACACGTGAGTATCGGAAAATAAAATACATAAATCAAGGTTCCCTTGCTAATATATTAACCCTTGTCATACAAACATAATATTTAAAATAAGTTAAACATACAGAGCAAACAAAATGTTTGTCATAAAAAATGTTTGCAGTAACCCATGACTAACTTTTTCAATTAAAATCGGTGTGCTGAATATGATAATAATAAAATATCAAAACGACGAATGTCTGTTAGTGTTTCCATTCTTAAAGAAACAGAATACGATCATTCAAAATAAATATACTACGCAAACAGCGAACTACGACAAACGTTTAAAGTCAATCATGCAGAAAAATATTCACATCTAAACACTAACTTGTACGAAAAAGTTTCTAAAAAAAAGAACATAACAATCTATTTTGTTTTTCGTAAGCATACCATAACTACTACACTAGCAAAAACTCATAATTTACCATTCTGAATCTCCAACAACTTTGATTCCGAGTTCTTCGTTTCCATTTTGAGTAGATATTGTGTCGAACTCGACGCTTTTCTTAACATTATGCTGTAAGCCTGTCCTAGAATTTGGTTCAAACGGCTCAGATGTCAACATTATCGATTTATATTCAAAGAGCATTCCTCAATCTGCAAAGAAATATATATATCAAGGCGTTTCGTACGTTATTAACTCCCTCATTTATCATGTGCAAGAAATATTTCAAAATAAGTGTCAGACTGACGTACATTAGGTAAAGCGTAAATTAAACATTCTTTCTATAGAAGATAATTACGTGGAAGATTTTTTACTTAAAACTATTAAATTACTCTTAATACCACGCGGCAATTAGTAATAATTAATTTAGTTACGAATCGTTAGACCTCTTGAATTTCGTAAGTATGGTCGGAAGTTTGCACCTGAAACAATATTTACAGCTAATGAAGTTCTTCAAGAGTAGACGTAAGAAAGAAACTCTTTTTAAAGAAATTAATTAAACAGAAAACAGTTTCTGTAGAAATCTAAATTAAGTGCATTTTTATTTTTATAGCTCTTCGTTACAAAATTGAAATGAAGTGCATACTGCACGCAAAAGGACTGTCAATTTACAACCGTTTTGTTTCAAATATTCCTTTCGGGGAAATCGGTAAGATAAAGATTATACTGTGTTACACGCATTCTTAAACAATAAGAAACAAGAAAAATAAAACAAAATAAAAACGATTATTTCTAGTTTCACATTTTTGTGTAGGCTGTTTGCATACGATATTAAATGTATAGTCACAATCATTGAAAATGAAACGCTTACTAGTCATTACCACCTGTTGTTTTGTTAATCAATAAATTCCTTGTTTTAAGAAATAGATAAAACATCGGAATATACAGAGTGACTTCGTAAATGAATACCGTGAATTCCTTGGCCGAAATATATCATTTCCAAGAGACCAAAATACAAGAGTGAAGATATAAGGGTAGGTAAGAACACTCCTTAATTATGTTAATGCCACCGATTTTTATTATTTTCAAAATCTACCTTCAATTTGAGAAATTTACTTTTACATGCTTTTCTTACAAGGTAGGCCCTTATTAAATATCAACAATAACACGATGCCTCAAAATGAAGTGTGAAAGTTTTTAAATGAAATTTCTCAATGATAATAGGGAATATCCTCCCAAAATAGTCTACTTCCCAAGAGATTCCGCTAGGTTAGATCAAATAGGCATTTTTGTTCTGAGCTTAGACTTGGTAATGTGAGTTACATGATTCCTTTACATTGTTTCGAGGTTTTTGTCCATAATTCGTAAACAGTAAGCTATTTTGTTTTGCTGTCTGCAGCGAAAATATAGCTCAAGTCAAAAGGAATAACTCTGTCGAACATATCAATTTAGAATACTTAGTCTTGGGTTTCCGTGTTCTGTACGTCTACAAAAACAGTAAAATGGTTTTTTATTATTTTTTGCAGCTAGAAGTCACGAAACATTGGCCAAAGTTCAACTGTAAAAGTTTTTTTATCGATAACGAAAGGAAATAAGCCAGTCTTTGTAAATTCGTCATACATGTTTCCCATGCAAGAGCTTTTCTGTAAAAAATAAAATACGATCGCCTATTCTAGCCACTTTGGGAAAATGGCGAAAAATTCGAATACGAGGGTTGCTATTTATATTTCTGACCTTGGCAACACTGACTGTTTCCAGGCGTCAGCTGACATTTCCGGTGTAAACTTTACATTGTTGAACATAACCTCAACCACAACATTTTGTCATTTGAGTGCGATTAGTGTTGTTTGCAATTAATTGAAAAGTGCATTCCCTAGTAAAAAATGGAATTGACCCGTGAACACTTTCGTGCAATTATTTTTCGTAACTTTCGACGTGAATTATCACGACAAGAGTGCATCAATGAACTTAATACATTATATAGCGATGAAGCTCCATCCTACAGCACTGTAAAAAACTGGTATAATGAATTCAAACGTGGCCGATGTTCACTCCACGACGAAATCCGTGTCGTTGTGCCTGAAAACATCGATGCTGTGCGTGAACTGATTAAACAAGATCGTCATGTGACGTACCGTGAGATTGAGGCATCTTTGGGCATTAGTATGACTAGCATCAACAAGATATTACATGATCATTTGGCCGTAAAAAGAATTTGTTCCCGTTGGATCCCGCATAACCTGACCAATGCTCAAAAGAAAGCTCGCGTCGACTGGTGCATTGAAATGTTGAAAAAATTTGCGAAAGGTGCATCAAAGGCTGTGTATAACATCTGCACAGGTGACGAATCATGGATCTACGCATATGACCCCGAAACAAAACAGCAATCAACTGTGTGGGTCTTTCAAGACGAGCCAAATCCAACGAAAGTTGTTCGCGGAAGAATCACATCGAAGCAAATGGTTGCCTGTTTCTTTGGCATTACCGGTCATGTGGCAACAGTGGCGTTAGAGCAACGTAAGACGGTCAACTCTGAATGGTACACAACCATTTGTTTGCCAGAAGTCATTGGAGAAATTCGGAAAACTTCAAAGAAGAGGAGAATCATTCTTCATCATGACAATGCAGGCTCTCACGCCGCTGCTCAAACAATTGAATATTTAACCAGCCAGAAGGTCGAGTTGATGGGCCATCCACCATACAGGCCTGATTTGGCACCCAATGACTTCTTTTTATTCCCGTACATCAAAAACAAACTGCGTGGTCAACGATTTTCAACACCAGAAGAAGCCGTTTTTTGTTTCAAAACGCATATTTTGGAACTGCCTCAAACAGAGTGGAAAAAGTGCTTCGAAAATTGGTTCAAACGCATGGAAAAGTGTATCAATCTTAATGGAGAATATTTTGAAAAACAATAAAACTAGTTTCGATCATAAATACTTGTTTTTTCATTGTTAGGCCAGAAGTATAAATAGCAACCCTCGTATATGTCAGGTAGAAAGAAGCCTCTAAATAAGATTGCTGACAATTTCGGAGAGATGCATTTTTTCGGCATATCTCAGAAACGAAATCTCCTATTGAAAAGGAACTTTTTTGTCGGTAATGATGCTCAATGACTCGAAGAGCCGAGTTTAAAGCTTTTTGATTGTTTTTCCGTTGAGATATTAAGGAAAATCGAATTCGACCACCTTTGATTCATTGTAGTTGGCCGTGGCACAGTGAATCGAATAGTACATTCTAGCTTGACAAAAATCATGCCTGAATTGGAAAGAGAAAATAGGATTATTGGAATTCTCATACTTCGTTGATAAACTATCTGCAGATAATTAGGTGCCAACATGAATTATTATGTGCAACAAAAGTTGTCTGATGAATTGTTGGTTTTGAAATAACTATTTTAGTTGTAAGACAACGGTTAACATTGTAACAAGATTTGATACACATAAAAAGTTTATATTCAGTTATTCCCATACGAATTCAAAAGCCCAAAGTAAGTTCTTTTTTGGTTCAACAAATATTCTTTAGAATGGATTCAAAGTCTAACGTGAAATGTATACAAAAATTATATCGGTTTTACAACTTCATTAGTCTTAAATTCACGGGATGCATTTTACACCATTTTGTAGATGAAATATTCTAGTTTGAGGACTTCCCATTTATTTTTTGCTCTTATTTACTCTAGGGTGTTTCTTTACCTTTTACAGAAGTAACTTGGTTTAATATCTAGAATCGATTTTTTCGAACTTTGGAAAATTTATCCAAAGAATGAGCAATTAGAACAGCTTTTAAGGGCTGTCATGAAGAAAATAGCCTTCTCATGTGATTCAGACGAGGTCAATCGCCTAATTAAAAAAAAATATCAGCCGTATATCATTTTGGTTTCAAGATCGATGGAAAGAAAATAGGTACAAAATAGATTTTTTCACGAATCACAATGAAGAGTGGCTTCAAGGCGAGATTTTCAAGCTTTTAGAAGGAGTATTAGAAAATGCAGGTCAGCCTTCTAATTTTAATTAGAAGACTGAGACTAATCGGAAGAATCTTTTGAGGAATCTTCCACAAGAACTAAATCGAGTGGAAGACTTAGTTGCTAAGCATTCTTCATCAGAAGTCTGTCTTTATGATGAGGGCAAAAAAAGTACAATAGTGTCTGACGTTGGAAACGTGGCATCTACCATAGTACGGGAAACTACAAATTTCAGGCAACAACAGATTGCTCAAAGACCATTAACGAGTGTGGAAGCATTGGTTCATTATGTTGATACAAAATGCACTTCTTTTGCGTATAAATCAACACCAAAAACTCTTATAAATGCAAGACGTCATGTTTTCCCTTCCTTTCATAAAGCAAAACAAAATTGTATAACATCCTAGATAGCCACCACAATCACTGAAATAAGCACAGAGTTCTTTCTTCAAGCTACCCTTGATCATTGGCGGAACAGATTGCTTTTGTCACGGAGTGATATTTTCAAAAATCAAAATTTGACATTATATTGCAAATGGGGTTGTGATGACAAATACAAACAAAAATTTTCATGGTCTGACTATGAAAATGAAAAAATGAAAAAATCCTACAAAGGCGTCCCAAACGACAGGGATTGATTTGGCTCTTATGAAAATTTAAAATTTTTTGCAAGCTTTGTTGTCTAGCCACGGAATTAATTGACAACTTCGAAAAATATTGTTTAGAGATCAGAAATTTATATTTAAGTCGATGCTCTTGGTATTCCATGCCCGTGACTTTGCACAAAATCCTTTACCACGCAAGTAGCGTTATTACAAGCTGTTTTTTGCCTATTGGGCAGACACAAAATGTCAAAATTTTCGAAAACGTCACACGTGGAAAATATCTAGAGTATTACAATTGACAATAACATAAACCAAGAGGATTATTACGCTTCCGATTCAACTGAAATAGACTCTGATTCGAAAGGAAATAGTAGTTGGTTGCATATTGTTATTTGTGGTTAAGTATAGTTTTGTAAAGAAGCTTCCTTTATTTGCAAATATGCGCATCCTTTTGAAAAGATTTCATTCGGTAGGACTTCTTCAACTTCTTTTCAATAAATAAATCTAGTTATTAGGTTTATTGTGACGACTACAAGCAAAATTACTAAAAAAATAATTTTGTCACCCGGTTCACTGTGCGTGATCGAGGTCTTTTGCAAAATATTTCTCTTTCATTGGATACCTTGAAGTATCAGCTACAAAAGGACTCTGACTGTACCCCAAAAACGTTCAACTTGATTGTTAGGTTCATAAAAAACCGCAGACACTTGAGCGTTTCACAACAATTGAGAGTAGCGTGGTAGGAAGGTGTCTGGCATAGCATTTGAAGCCTTGAACACGAATTCAGAAAAATCTAGAAATTCAGGACTTATAGATAAAAAAATCTTAGATAACGTTAAGCTCAAAAAAAAATACTTGATCTAACCTGAGAGAATTCTTTGGGAAATAGACTGTTTTAGTCAGATATTACCAATTCTCGTTGAGAGATTTCATTTCAGAATTCTGCTGTTGCACTTTGTAATAATTAAAACTCAGAAAGAACATTATAATAAAGTTTTGAAAAAATCTGACAGCATCGCGGAATCATCATCAGCTGCGTCTTAGTTCATTTATAAATTTTCAATAATATCTTGTTGATTTAAAAAAAAATCTAATAAGTACTCGAGTACGTGAAGTTAACTATTCGTTCTTTTTCAGATTTCTTGAAAACACCAGTTTAAGTGTTTCTTAAGAAACATCCAAATTGTAAATCTTCTTGGAAGTTTCCTGCATCCTCGACAAACTTGTGTAAAAATTAAGCTCTTTTTTTATCAGTAGTTTTATTTTTATGATTGCTTGATTACTGATTCCTTTTTTTTCTAGTTGTTCATAAAATCAATATTGATTGAAAAGCTTCCACATAACTGTGTATGTACTGGATAATATTTCCTTGATTGGGTGACTAGTTGGCATCAAAATTACCGCTTTTTCGCTTCAAAAAGAAGACGGAAGACTAGCAATTATTTAGTCCTCTCCTATTCTATGTATACAAATACGTAATGTGCTGCTTTTCAATTTTGTAACTGTATTGTATCTAGACCACCCTGGTTCTTACATCTTGATACTCTAATAAGTCTGTTTAATCTTGAACAGATATTTCTATTTGTCTTGAATTTCAGAAATGTCCTAACATGCTTTTGTCAATAATTACTACTGTCTACATCATCTACAGCTATTGCTTTTTGTGGCATTGATATACTAATAGTTAATGTAGATGAATTTTATTTTGTTCAACTGTTCAAAAATACTATCCTAGAGTACAAAAGAGAAGCCTCTAGAAGCACAAATAACCTTTTCTGGTAAATACAGAAGTATGTAAGTCGATTATGGCATCTGAGAGTTGTGTAAGGTATACTTCATAAACGTTTGGTGTAGTCATTTTCTTCTTTTTTTTCTGCAAGGCTTAAGCAAAAATATAAGTGGTCTACAGCGATCATTTCTGGTGTAAATAGCAGTGATACGTTTGACAAAAGTACTCACATTGTGGTATGTATTACAAAACTGTTTACTCCTATTTATTAAACCTCTACCATCTCCCGTTCTAGGTAGATAGAGTCGTTTTAAAGTCTAACGTGGATGAAGAAGACGGAAGCATTAAGTAGGCATTTTGTTTTTCCTTCCTGTAGCAATTTGTACAGTTTCTTGACATGGTCGGTTTTGTTGGAATTCCATAGATAATCTGGGTTTGGTTCCCTATAGCATATTCTTGAATGTAGGTTTCCCTAATACAATTATATCCTATCTATCCCCGTGAGCTAGCTCATTACAATTTGTAAATGATGCTTGCTCAATAAGAACAGTCTTGCTGTTCTTTTGAAACATTGGCATGCCACAGATTGTCGGTATTTTCTATGTTGTGCTTTAATTTTGATACTCCACAGTACGATGCCCCTAATGTCCTTTTTGTCAGCTCATCAGCTTTCTTATTGATTTGATTTCACGGTATCCTAGCATCTAGGTGAGTTTCATTATATTTTAGTATGCCAATTTTCTAAGTTTTTTGAAGTATGTCTATATTAGTTTGGAGGTTTCCTTTGGGTTTGCTAATGCTATCAGGGCTACCTGGCTGTCTGTAAATATATAGATCTGTTTGTTACTACAGGACTTCCTATTGTTTTCCTACATGCACTGCAGAATGGCACATACTTCAGCTTGAAGAATTTTCATTTCAATCTCAATGACAATATTTTTGAAATTTTGACCTGTTTGATAAGACATCCCTATGGTTCCAAGCATGCCAAAATCATTGAAACCTTATATTTTATGTTGGTTTGCTTAAAGTTTCATAATTGGTAATTCTTATGCAATATTAAGTATTGTACTTCATGGAAAATGTGTAAAATAGATTTTCAAGATTTTAAAGTTTGGAACATAACCTATGAACAAATCGAATTTGATGTGTGTGCTAAATATAGCGAGTAGGGCTATTCTGATCTTTAATCTCGTTGAAGTGCTTGTTGGTAATAATCATTAGCTGTGTACATATTATAGCTTCATACTATGTATGTAATTATTCAAGTCAAAAGAGATCTTAAGATGCACTTAAGTGCTTAAAACACATTTTTAATACTGAGTTTGCTACTTTTTGACTGGTCTGTATAAGACAGCTTCAGATGAATATTTATAAGTCACAAAATACATTTTTAACGAATAAGTTTTAATTAAGAAGAACCCTGTATAATACGTACCATTTAGATCTCTCTAGAATGTAAATTATAACGAGGCAGCGGACATCAAAAGTTAATTTGTGCCGAGTTACGTCAACTCAACTACGTATCTGCATGTGTTTTTCTTTCTTTTGCCTACTCAGTCGGTTTATAAAATTAAGTCATAGCTCAAGGTCGTCAGCTGCCTGGTTATAAGTTATAACCAGGTTATAACTTATAGCATACCGCATAAGTGTTATGTAGACAGTTTAATACAATCATTTGAAAAGAAGATATTTTTTGTGTATTCAAGAAAGAAATAAACCTTTTTACATACTACTTTCAGAGTCTTTGAAAGAATTCAATAAAAGTCAAAGCATCATAAATTTAAAGAGATTTCTTATCACTAAGATTTAATTCTGAAAGTGTTTCTTACATTCTAAAAGAGCGTGCTGTTGAAGTTATTCAATAAAATGAAGTCAGCGCTTTGTCAAACATACCTAGACCGATTACAAAAAAGCTCTTGTTTGTTGTAACGGGAAGATCCTATTTCAGATAAAAATACGAACTACATGTCTAGATTCTTTAGTGTATATACAGGGTTATGCAGATTTAAATCGAACTAGTAGAATCTCATTAACGGTATAAAATATTCACATTTTAATTTAATGGCTTTAACAATAATATTTTCCCTGTTGTCGTGTATCATTTATTATTCTATGCATTTTCTTGAAAACCTGGCAAATATATCTTTACAAATGATGCTTTAAAATTTTTAACAAGACGGACACAAACCATAATTTAAGTTTGCCATTTTAAGTCGCATCTTGAAAATACAATTTGAAAATTCAAACAATCGACGAGCAAAATTATGATACAACAGGAATTAGTCTACTTCTATAGAAATTAAGAAATTTTCACACATTAACTAAATAGTGTTCAGTGGTTGTTAGGTTAGAAAACTGGAAATATTGCATCGCATAAGAATTATATAATTAACTTTGAAACATTGTTCTTTCCCAAACAAACCTACCGGGATATTCGAAGATTTCAAGTTCGAGAAGACACGTTGCTAACTTGTCGGTAAAATCTTTTAGAAATCAAATTAGATCATTTAAGAGAATTAAAACAAAAAAGAAGGAGCCAACAAGTTTTGGATTTAGTGCCATTGAGACTCGAGGTTTTCGTATATAATTTCTAATAAGATTATAAATCACGATAAATTTATAGTTAGATTTTAAATTATAGTTTTAGCAAGTTGACCACTCAGTACGAGGCTTGCTGGAAAGATTTCTGCAATCGGGTACTTCCGGTGGTGTCAGCAGTTTGTATCCAAGAGCTTTGAAAAAGGTAATTTTATAAAAAAATGGAACTCTCGCGTGAACATTTTCGAGTAATGATTTTTTACGATTTTTGAAGCAACTTAACACCCAAATAGTGCATCGAACAGCATAATTGCGGCTTTTGGTGAGGAAGCTCCATCGAATAGACCTATTTTGCTGAGTTCCAGCGTGGACGTTCTTTTCTCAACGATGAATTTAATGAAGGTCGTCCATCCACATCTATTGTTGCAACTAACGTTGATGCTGTGCATAAAATGATTGAGGAGATCGGCATGTGACATACCGTGAGAAAGGAATCACCTTGGACATTTAACATGAAAGCTACACACACAATTTTACACGTACGGAAGTTTTGCAGTTGCTGGATTCCACGTAATTTGAGTGTGGCCCGAAAGAAGAATCGTGTGAATTGGTGCAAAGAAACACTGAATAAATTCAACAGAGGTGATTCAAATTTAGTGTACGACAACAACAATCCACTGTTTGAATGTTTCAAGGTGAGTTGAAACCACAAAAGTTGTTCGTTCACGCAATGTTGCAAAGCGAATGATTGCTTGTTTTTTTCTTTCTGAACATGTGGCAACCATAGCTTTCGAGAATCAAAAAACTGTGAACACAACAATTTGTTTGCCGGAAATCATCGGTGAAATCACAAAAACAGTTGTTCACCATGACAATACAAGTGCTACACAGCTTCACAAACTGTCGACTTTTCAGAAAGGGAAAAAGTGAAATTGATGTCGCATTGTGATCTAGCACCAAATGACTTCTTTCTGTTCCCGACAATCAAAGTACTTGTGAGCGTTATTCTTCGCCTGAAGCAGCCATTGAGGCAGGCAACTGCTTTTGGAGGTATCAGTTTCAGATGGGAAAAAATGCTTTGAAAATTGGTTTGAGTGTATTGATGCTAAGGGCGAATATTTTGAAAAACAATAAAACCATTTACTAAATTGTATCTGTGTTTCTCTTAACCATTTGCAGAACTTTTTCCAGTAAGCCTCGTACTATACTAACTTATCGACGATCAAAGGCCGCCAAGTCTAGACTGGTGCAGATTAAACTTAACTAACCAATTAACAATATATAAATTTAAGTAACTCTTCATTATTCTGAATGTTGTTTCTATTAGTTCCTTAAAATTTCCAAGAAAGATTAATTTTGTTTCGTAGATTGGGAAAGGAGGCAGTTACATGATATACAAAGACGGATTGTAATTTATTTTATATAATTAAACCATAATACTGTTGAAAAACAAAAAGCCATCATGTTCATTAAAGTTTTGTTATTATAAGTTAAAACATCTAATAGTTTCTTTCGAAAAGCCAAATATTATGTGTTCTCTAAAAGCTTTTAGAGGAAAGCCTAGTAAGATTCATTCATAATCTTAAATAAATGGATTTGCAAATATTTATTTACTTACATACTATGTGTACAAAAACAGTAAGTTACAAGGATTGTTTTGTGTTGTTTTGACATGATAAACAAAACATTCTAAAACCAAGTATTTCGGTAATCTTTGAAGGAACAGAAATTATCTACAAAGGTTATTTGTTAACAAGAAAGTCTTGTGTACTCTCTGTTACAAATTAAATTTTCAATCCTTTTTAAACTCATTCGTACCGGAATTAACGCAATTAATTTACAACAAACAGACAACTAATTTGTGGAAAGATAATTAAATATTTTATGAGTTATGCGTTTAGAATCTTAAAAATTATAATATTCATCTGTTCAGTTTTTTCATTGTTAGAAATTTAAGGGTAATATTTTATCCATCCTCTGCATTTCTCTCAAATGATTGTTTCATTTTTAGTCCCCCCCTATTTAACTTACGTCATTTCAATTCAAAGGAAATAAAATACATGAATGGCTGAAGAGATGACAAAAAACTTTTCAGAAGTTAGAATAACAAATTTAATTACGTAAATTTTTGATGAATAATAGAAGTCAACATTATATACATTATATAATGCGCAGTATATAATCAAATAATTAATTATTCAAGACAACCTCAAATGTTTTGGAAAATAAAGAGGACGGCAGCAAAAACAAATCAAAATGGAAAATAATGAAGAGGAATTAATTTCGGTGTGAAATGCAAAACTGACGTGATTTTTACCTTTGATAAATACGAAATAGAATTTTTAATAATTGAGTTCATTAAAAAAACATTAATTTATAATAAAATTTTAACAGTGAATGTATTAAGTTAGCTTTAGAATAAGTTCTAGTAAAATCAACAAAGAAAATGCAAAATGTTTTATTTTATTACTTTTCTATGCGGTGAGCTCGCCAGTAGTTTTCCTTCTTTCTCTTTATTCGTGGTGGGCAGAATTCGCTGGAGATTCTAAATTTTCTTAGTAAAAGTGTACTGAATAAAACTTGCCAAAAGTACTTTCTGTCTTTGCTAACGTATTTAGAACGAGTTAAGACTTGAAAAGATTTGTGGTAAGCTAAGAATAATTTGCGATAAGTCACAGAAATTTTGTAAACAAAAAAGAATGCAAACAGCTCCCATGTAAGGGGCCAAGAATATATGAAATATCAAAGCAAAGCAACTACGTCTCATATTATCTCCGGACCAATATTTAAAATAATAAACAAAAGAGACAGAACAAAAAACCATGCAAAACAAACACTGCATGATCACTGACCATTTTCATTAGCAATTATCAAAATCATCACTTTCGTCATCATCACTTACGATGGTGATGGTGATGGAGATGGTAAATTAGCTGTTGATGGTTATTTCAACATATTTTTCACTTCTTCAAAACATTCCCTTTGTCTTGGAGTAAGTCTTCATTGGTGTCTATTCTGGAGCTCTTGTGCGTAAAGTTAAGTCTAAATTTTTTGGAGTCTTTATTTCTAGATTCCCGAGCTTCCTAAAAAGGTTGATCTATTGGCAGTAGCGCCTATTCAATAACAACAGATTAGTGAACAAGGAAAAATAGCACCAGCAATAAATTTTTATGTACCTATTGAGCGAAGATTCTGAGGCATATTCTCCAAAGTTGGCGTTAGGTTTAGTTTACTTACGGATTTGCATTTTCTTGGAAATAAGTTCGCTAATTTTTTTTTCTTATTTTTTCTACCTCATCTACCGTTAGGTGTTGACTCTTTTTTTCATTATAAATTTGATTGGTCTACAAAACCGTGTTGAAAAGTGGGTTTTGCCAAAGAAATACCCGGAATAAATCTGAATCGGATGTATATATCTCTGTTTGTACTGGTTTTAATTGCTAGATCCATCGCAACCCCATTTACAAATTAATGAAATATTTTCATTGCCAGACAAAGCATAAGAACCTCATTTTGAAACTCCACTAAATGTTTTGCAGTGTAATCTAAAAGGCAATGAAGTTTAACTTCGGTAACTACAGTCTCTGTATCTAGAGGATAATATCGCTTTTTGGTAGCTAGCAACAATAGTACAATCTTGGAATTTTGGACTATTTGTTATTACTTTATAAGAATGTCTGATCATTCTAGCACTCTTTGGAGATGCTTGGTAGACATATTTTAAAACGTTAACAGCATCTCTGATGTTTACACGCTTCTTTAAATCTGTTTGTGTGCCTGTTAATATTATTCCATCGCAATTTAAATTGACCAAAAACCTACCAATTTTACTTTTTAAGATCTAGATATCAGACTCAGATAAATTTTTAAATTCCTAACAAGTAGTATAAATCTTCTGTAGTTGGGGTTTCATTTTTAATTAAATTATTTGGTTCTCTTAGTAAGAAGGGTCTATTATGCAGAATTTCATCTAAAATTCAAATGCCAAGTTTAGAATCCTTTTACAATTAATTGCGCAACTTTGTGCAACAACTTGTTATATTTTATAAGAGTGGAGACAATTATCAATGCCAAAATCATATTTTGACAGTGAAGTATTGCGTATTAGTATTTTTCGTTTTGTTGAAAATGCAAAACATCTTTTACTTTGACTTTTCTAAAAATTAGGTTTCTAAATAAAATTGTTAATATAAATGTAAATATATACCATCTATTAGTAATATTTATTTAATTATATGTATAACAATACTGTGATCCATACACAATATGATACGAATGCTACCCAACTAAGAAATCAGGTAACTCGATAATGTATTTAGTAATTAAATAGTGGCCATTGCTACAAAATAAATTTTGCTTTCTCATTTTCTTTGAACTAGAATTGCATTTTAGATCGTTGTGATGCTTGAGTTTTCGGGCCATTGCTTTTGCCATTTAAGTTCCCCCAAGGGCTCACAACAGATTTTCACAAGAAAGTAGCAAAACAAAGTGACTAGAAATTGCGAAAAAGTGATTACAAAATGACCAACGCATTTGCAAAAAAAAAAGAATGAAACATAAAAACAAACCCATTAACATAAATACATATAAAAATTCTTTTCTTACTCCCAGCTAAACTTGGGCGAAAAATAGATTAATCGAGAAAAATTGATTTTTCTCTCTACAAGACGATTTGATTCAAAAGTAATATAAAACCCATTCGATTCAAATCAAAAAGTCAATTTAAATCGAAAAATTGATTTGAATCAAAATTTCAATCAAAATTTGTTTGAAAAAGTAAGATTGATACAAATTGATTCAAGTCAGTTCAAGAAATCAACTTAAGAAATTTGTTTTGTTCAGCATTGTAATCATAAAGTAGAAAATTCCATTTTACTTGATTCAATAAATTAATTCAAACCAATTCAACAAATCAATATTGATTAATTTCTCAAGATATACAATAGATTGGCTTTATTGAATTAGTAAATAAATTTAATCAGACAAATAATTAAATTTTGATCAGTTTACTTGTTTTGTTAGACATCGCTTTGAAGTATTATTAAATATCTTAATTCATATTATACAGGGCGTCCCAAAAAATCATGAACATAGTGTTTTATTGTGCCATACACAGAACAAAGCTATATCGGACCGACGTGAGTTAGAGTCTGAAGTCGGGAGAAAATTTTTTCTATGATCGAATTTGCACAATCATATGACATATGACAGTTAGTGTCCACATTACATAAACAACAATCGATTCTGAATAGATTAGAATTGATCTGAATCAATTTTAGTCTGCTCAAGTGATTTATATTTATCGAATTACTGAGTAATCCTTGAAAATTAATTTTTTCTGAATCGATTTTTGATTCGTGAGGTCTTGAATTGCCTAAGCCAACTCCCAGCATCATAAGTAGGCTATTAATACATTACTTTGAGAAACATAAGTCAGAAATGAGCATTAAAAAATTTTTTTAAACTTATTTTAGCTGGAGGTAAAAAAGATATTTTAAGCCACGCGGTTTGTAAGTGTAGTTCACGGTCTCCGTAGAAATTTTGAACGTTGGCTACGCCTCAGTCCAAAAACATCTCCCTCGGTTACAAACATACACTTACGTCTCTTGTAGCTTAAATAACTATTATCACATTACATTTTACTTTTCTTCTAGAAAATGTGTGTATTATTTCTCTTTTGTAGGGACAGTAGAAACAGCAATCATAAAATTCAAAACCTAACGTTCAGGATATTCATGGTTATATCACGTGACTCGCCAACTCATGCTTTTGTTACAGCCAGTCTTTCACCAAGCGGAGACGAGGGCATACGCATGTACGGTGCTTTAAGATACCTATTATCCGCCATATTTGTAAACTTTTTCATTGTATTAAAAGTGTGACCAAGTGAGCAAAAATGTAAGTAGTTGGCTTTGGCCATATTCATTTATTTGTTTCACATGTTTTTTCTTTGTTGGCAGTGTTTAAATTACTGCTATAGCAAAAGGTTAGAAAATTTTTTGGTTATATGTTGCTTGATTTGATTCGGGGACAATAGAAACACACGTCGTGGGGACAATGGAAACATGTTTCAGTCGTCCCTGGATGATGATTCTTACAATTATACTTTGTTTACAATAACGAACTACTAAAACAAACTAATTTTTGATTTTTCATAGTTACACAGAGACAGTTTCACACCATGAAAGATAACAACGATAACAATAATTTAATTTTTAGTTTCTTCTACATTATTTGCCTTCATTTTTGTAGCTTATATTGATGTGATATCTAATACAAAATAATTGCCAAAGTGACACATGAAAAATATTTCTTTGTGCTAGTATAAAACCGGCCCAACCATAGCTATAGATATAGCAAGATATTTTGAACAAACTTTATAATTAAAATATGTTGTTCTAGAATGCCTCAAGTAAGAATAAGGAAGACACAGAAAGGAACGAAACCAATTGCGACATATAAGGAAGGATATAACGAAGTTGTTGAAAATGGCAATTCTATGAGGTCTGCTGTAGAAAAGGTTGGTGTGTACTAAGTATCTTCAAGCAGATTTATCAAAAAGAAAAAAAAAGACAATGGAAGAAGAGTCCACTAGTCCTGTTACTATGTTGTGAGTATTTAACGAAGAGCAAGAAAGATTCCTGGACGACTATATTGTCAAAACAGCAAACATATTTTTCGGATTGTTGCCAAAAGAGATTCGCAAATTGGCTTTTCAGTTGGCACAAAAGTATTCTTTGAACATCCAGATAAGTGGAAGGAAAATAACTTAACAGGGGAGGATTGGTTTTCAGGCTTTATGAAGCATTATCTTGAAATTTCAATTCGTGCGACTCAAGCTACAAGCCTCTCCAGAACTCCACTAGTTTCAATATTACGAACGTAAACCTTCTTTATGACAATCTAGCTAAGGTAATGTACAGGCACAACTTTGAAGCTAAAGACATTTACAACATAGACGAAACAGGTATTACAAATGCGTAGGAAGCTATTAAAGTTGTTGCCCAAAACAAGTTGGTGCACTAACTTCAGGGGAAAACTTTTTGTTCGTAAATACATTATTTCTTTTTAGAAATTAAAGTTCAACATCTTTCTTCAACATAACAGCCTTTTCGTTTAATGCTCCTTGACATTGTCGTAATTTATGACATGGAAACGTTAAACTTCTTTGATATCCTTTTATAAAATGTTGCCTTAATATTAAATTAGAGAGATATTACGCCTCTAAATTATATTTTTCTGGTTTTATTTCTGAAATTTACAGAATTTCAGACGCTTTCCTTTTGGTTTTATTACCGTTAAAACTATAAATCTATCAACTTGACTTGGACTTGGAATAAATAATTTCTGCTAAGGTTAATTGTACCTGAGTGCAAAGTTCGCGATTTAATTCTGTATTCGTTCCTTAATCTACTGATAATCCCCGGAAGTTACCAGATGTATCAATATTTATCGTTCCGTATCTTTAAAAACATCGCCAACAGGCGGAATCTTCCAATTACACCCACAGTGAACTCTCGCAATTTATCGTACCACTAATTATCTCATAATACTTGAACTTTTCTTGTGTTTCGGACTGCCTACAAGATTGCACTATCGTACTCTAATTAGATGTGTGATAAATCACGTAATATTAATTAACTAACGTACGAGGGAGACGTCTACCTGTAAATATTTATCTAATATCTCTGAATTAAAACTTGTGTAAAAGTGCTGCGAGGTTAATAAACTTTGTGCTAACAGCTTGTTCCGCTCTCTAAAGGATATTTCCTGAGTAGGTAAATACAAAGAAGCATCGTTGGCACACGCAATCTGCCAACCCACCTATATACTTTGCCGTACGTCACCAACCGCTTGGAGAAGAGTAACCCCGTTGTAAAAAGGTTACTCACCTGCCGCTTCACACTGGCAAAAGATCGGTTAAAACCACGGTGTGATAGAAATATTTGGTTCATTGAATCATAACGTAATTATTTTATTTTAAACTTTGCTATTTTTATTTGTTTGCATCCTATTATGCATAATATTTATAAACTTAATGTGCACCTTTATCGTTCACTTAATGATAAATATTTGTCAAGCTATTTTGTTTACGGAATTATCTATTTATATTTTATATTGAAAACCACGGTTAATTGCAATAATACCTGCAGGTGACGGATATTAAAACATCATTATTATTTCTATGCTTCTTTCATTTAATATTTACGGTTGGTTCATCATATGTATGTGTACCTTGCCTTCATTGTTCCAGTGCTTCTTGTTCTGTACTGGTTTGCTGAGCCGTAAACACTGATAAGTTTCACCTGATCACATTTATTGTTTACCTGTCTATATTGTTGTACTGTTGTTTTGCTGTTCATTATTGTTTATTTAGGTCTATGAATTTTTTTCAGTATTGTAACCGGACTGCTATATTCTGATTCTTGTACAGTCCCTTCTTTATAGTATGCCAATATATGTATTAATTATTTTTGATCTTTTATTGAGTTATAAGCATACTCGTTAAAACGTTACAGGAACAGCTGACTTGGATTCCAGTAACGTCAACGCTCTCATACGGATTCATTATTTTGAGATTATCTCAAGTAAGTATCTAACTTTATTTATCTGTGTATTATTCGAATCTGTGGTTCGACCCTGGCTAACATCTCGCATACTGACCTATATATGAAGATCACTTGTAAGGTCTTCTATTTGAAACTAGGGCACCGACATTTTACTACAGCTGACGCCCTCTCAATATCGAAACCCTAAGATTACCGCATTATTATTACCGTTTATCGCTTGCTCTATGCTCTCTTAGCTCACGAACCGGCTAGCATTACAGGTGGCATATCGATTTTATTTATGTTTACACTACCGATGGGTCACTAATCCCAGTTTTTCCCGTAACTCACGTTAGACTTCATAATTAATTAGTTAATAGACTTAAAATTTTTGTAATTGAGACAATTAATGGTTTTTTTAAATAGAAGTCCAAATTATATCAACGGACAAAGAATTCAATTATTTTTTCGGCGTTCACTATGTTAATATATAGGTATATATTGTTGTGGATTATAATTTTAAAATTTTTCCGCAATCACGAATCTATTTTAGGTTGAAAAACATAAAAAGTTTAATTTTCGATTATATACATTCCAGTATCTTATTTAATTTCAAGATAAATTCCTAATCGCTGAAAATATTTGAAGCATTCGGAGTTTATTATTTTTTAATATCTAAAGAAAATTTGCATTTTCTAATATGTTATACCTTGCAAGAGAAACGATCAAAAAATCCGATAAGCATGCTAAGAATTTAATTTCGACTCGACTACTTGGACAAGGACATACTTTTTACAACCCCGAGAAACTTTCTTAGATTCAATGTTATTTCTTTATTTAGGGTTTATTTCGCAAGAGATTAACGAGAATAGAAATGGACGTTATTGAATGTCGTTAAATAAACTTCTATACATTAATATTTATAGTTATTTAAAAATTCTAATTAAAATTAAAAGATGTTTTAATCGAAAAATATTCAATGTATATTAAATATAAACGGAGTCGGTTATTCATTTATTTCGACTTAATAATAATTGTGTTTATCTTTTTAGAATTATGGAGGCAAATAATTTCTTTTTAAAAGGTTTCTATTTCATTCCTTTGAAGAGAATCAAAAGTCAAAGAATTAAACGTGTGTCATACGACCTGAAAACCTTTTAATTTAACTATAAAAAGGAAAAACCTCTTTGTAGACACAAAGTTTTCCAAATGAATGCAACCAACGTATATATAATCAGATAATGGTACGCCAAAGACTACATCAAATATAATAAAACGAGATTTTTTATTTCGCTTACTTTTCAATTTCTGCGCTGTAAAAATAAAAGATTTTTTTGTGTTCAAATACTCTGAAAAAAGTTACGCAGATTTTGCAGTCTACCTCTCATATCCTATCTCAACAACTTCACGGTTTTATGGTCATATACTGCTTGCTTAGTAGAAAATAATTAGTTGGATGTTTCACATACTCCTTCAGAAACAGAATAAAAGTTGAACTTGAAAATAAATTGGCTTTTCATAACCAGACAAAAAATGGAATTTGCAACTTTGATACAAATTAACCAATAGTTTCAAAAATATAATCCTTGAAAATCTTTAGTAAAAATTAATTATTTTTTTCCTTTTAAGTCTTCAATTTTAAATAAAGAGTTTATAGAATTATTATGATTAATTGAAAAAAACATTTTTTATGTTTTATAAACCAACAATTTCTCAAAATGACAATGTATAAATTACGATAAGCATCTGCAAATTCATGGCTAACAGTGGCTAAATATTTTATACATTTTAATTAGCGTCGACGTAGGGACAGGCAAAGCCTGTTTAGAAGCGATAAATTAATTGTAAGTCTGCATGAGGAAATGGGTACTGTTGGTATTTCGTAACTTAATGTTTCCCCTATCGGTCAAATGTTCAGGGCTCGCTCAACAAAAGCAATTGCTAGATTTATTCAACTTCAGTGTTAGATAATATTATCCAGTAACAGCGGATGACTTTTTTGACAGGAGAGGAACATAAAAAATCAAATCTTCGGTTGTTACATGACCTTATTAAGATTAATCATAGTCTTTTTTACATGGGCGATGGAGTAGAAAAAATGTAATTTACTTGATTGTCACCTTTTGTGTATGATATCAAGGACGATCTTCCTAATGGTTTCATCATACCAATCGTGCAATATATATTCACTGCTTGGACAATATAGAAAAACACACTTTCCGTTTCTTGATAAGACTACTTCCAAATACTTACTAAGAGTCAATTTTTTTCACAAAATTGTAAAAATCGAAGGAGCTAATCACAAAATTCTATTATTATGGTCATAAAAAATAAGGAAATATCAAAACATACAGAGTGTTCTAGACATTCCAAATATAAAGACCGAATAAATTACATTTTACGTTATTCAATTTCGTTCTGTAAAAAACAACTTTCTCAAAACTTAAAATTCAATTTTAACTCTCTAAAATTGAAAACTTGAGAAGTTCTTTAATTATATAAATTCGAATCGAATGACACTACAATTACTGCTAAAGAGGTGCGAAAAGGAATTTGTGTTGATATCCATTTCAGATTACACAGATCAAATCGTTGGCATGAGAAAGTAGTAGAAATTCGCAACAAGTTCTTCCGAGTTGATTAGTTCCATTACGTGTCGAAATAGAGTTGAATATAGCACGCAAAGAGAACTTTTATCGAATGCTTCTGATGAGAATTATATGAAAAGGGCAGATTTTAACACGGCGGACCATAGACGACATTACAAATCTCTATTCCTCTCTAATATCAGCGCTTCATTTCAAAATGATTCCTAATCTTTCAATTTAAGCTCCCCAAAGACAGTATTAAAGTTTCTATAAAATTTCTTCTAAATAAAAACATTTTTAAATGGATTTGGATTTGGAAACGTTTCTCGGAAAGCAAGTATGGATTTATTCAATGCTAAGTAGGTAATTAGTTGATAAGATTTTATCACGCAGAAAGTTCGTAAAACCCTCTGTCTTTCCGTTTTAATTGTTTATCTGCAAAATTATCATTTTTTGATCTTGTAACAAATGCTGGAACAGAGAGATATATTATATGTACCGGGTGTAACAGATAAGGTAATCCAAGCGGATATCTCAAATTATTTAGAGAGATACAAAAAATGTTTTTAGTACAAAAAAGGATTAGCTATCAAAATCCATTTTCCGCTCATTTATTAGTTTTTTTAGTTTGTTAACTTTTTAATATGAAACGGACTCACTGTCTAAATCTACTAATTTTGACGTTATTCATTTGTTTTATGTACAAGCACACTAAAAGCTTTAAGAGGATGAGACAACATAATTTTCTCATTCGTTAATTTATACATTTTACGCCTATGAATTTTTTTGTCTGTTCAATGTGTTTGCCATCACCTTGCAAACCAGCTCTCAAACGTTGTTTCCAAGAGGTTTCAACTGTAATTCGTTCAGGATTTTCAATAGACCTTAATTGGCATGTCACTTAAAAATACTCTGTTTGAGATATCCAAAGCCGTAAAAATCTAGTAGACTTTACAGATATTTCACAATTGGAAATAATTGTAATACCTAAATTTCTCTTCAGACTTTCTGCATAATTATGCTTTTATTTTTGCAGATGTGTGTGATGAAGCAGCGTCATGGTGAACGAAAACCTTATTAGTTTCACAAGGATACAATTTTCGAATTTCCAGTAAAGGTTTTTAACAGGTGCCCGAATTGATTTCTACATTGGGCGGTACCTTAATCAACAGTGAAACTTCTCGACCTGATATCGCACCATATTCGCCGACTGGCATTGCAATTATCGAGGTAGAACCATGCTTCGTCCTAGTAACACCATATTCAAATTTTGTACCTGCCAAGAATAATTACCAAAACGTTTGCTAATAGCTCGTAAGGGTATTGAATCAAATTGACTCAGTTATGTTGCTGTCTCCTGCTGAATAATCTGTGCTGTCCTACTGTGCCTTATTAGTCCAGGCATTTGGTAGAGAATAAAAGAAAGTTTTGGTGGAGTTTTGATTTTTGGTACTATATGGTATTTTGGTTCGCTGAACACAAATCAGGGGTTTGCCAACAAGAAGTTTTTTGAGAAATAGGGTTTTTCCCAAACAAATGTGTAAAAACACTGACTTTTTTTCGATTTTTCCAAAATAACTCCGAAACTCTACATCTTACGTGAACGTCGATCCAAACTAAAACTAAAGAGGATACAATTTCCTACATTATATGTATTTGAAGATTTTTTTCTTCGATTAATAGTTTATGGATGCCAAATAATAGGCATTACGGCACTGTCCATAGATTTAACACGAAAACTATCTATTTTACGCAAATGTTGACCATATTGACTCCTAACCAACAAGCAGTTCAGCAGCCAAGTTCATTATGTCGTCGATGGTGGTTTTCTATTCCATAGGGTGGTTTGGCCTAAGAATCAATCGTTTTCTTCTATCTGCGACAGATATGTTCAGTACGTCCAGTCAGAATATCATCCATCCACAGGCAGTAGTTGTTTTTGATAGCTACTCTGATGACGTACAAGGCAGAACAAAGATTGCTGAGCGTATGAGAAGAACAAGGAAACGTGCTTCAGCTAACATACTGTTTGATGACACAATGATACCAACAACGTCCAAAGAAAAGTTCTTTGCTAACCCAAAAACCAAGGGTCGTTTAATATCTATGCTTACTACGAAGCTCTCATCAGCAGAAATAAAATAGAAACAGGCGGAAGAAGATGCAGACACCCTGATTGTGAAGACTGCTTCGTCTTTGGCTTCATCAAATGAGACAGTAATTGTAGTCGGGAAGGATGTAAACCTCTTCGTTATTTTGATAGGTCTCTGCAGGGTTGACAACGTATTCTTCTTGAACCTGGAATTCCTCCAGCTACTATTTTACCTCTTGATACTGAGAGTTCACTGGTAGCAAAAAGCATCTTCTTCCTGCACGTAATGAGCGGTTACAAGGTCAGCAATGTTCAAACAAGAGAAAACGAAGTTTTTCAATATACTTGTGAATAACCCGAACGTTGCTGATATTGTAAAAGTCTTCATAGACTCAGATGCTACTCAGGAGATGGTAGCTACTGCTGGGAGACGTTTCTTCGTTTCACTGTATGGCTACAGTGGAACAAAGTGCCAAGCTCAATCACCTAAGGTACATTTACAGGTACAGCTCCAACATAGCTACTTTATCACCATCTGCAGCTGCAGCACGGCAGCACTCTGTAAGAGTCTACCACCAGGTACAGCAATGGCTGGGGGTAGAAAAAATGCTGAAGAGTAGTGATGGAGAAGAACAAATATTGGCCTTGAGCCCGTGATCACTCTTCTACTCCCTGCTCCTCCTGCATTATTGAAGCTCATATCCTGCAAGTGTGCTAATTTTACATCGAAATCGAGCTGGAAGTGGATTGCACACTCGTTGAACCATTGAACCCAATGGAAGATGAATATGCCATGCCAGAAGGTATGAAATATTTACCATTAACTAAAAATGCATTCTACAATATTTAAAGTAATAAGAACACCCACTAATTCCGTACCTCTATTTTCTATGTTGCAGATGTCGATGACCAGCCGGGACCTTCTAAAAGAAGGCGGAAATGAATATAAATAATTAATATCACTGTCTTACTACTAATGTTGCCTGATTTGATCTCAGATACGTGAAATACAGTCAATTACATCACCCTTAATATAATGCATGGTCAACACTTGCGTAGATGTTGTCGTGTTAAATTTACGTACAGTGCCGTAATTCCAGTTATTGAGAGTTTTGGCTTTTGGCGCCCATTTTCGCGGCGCTCTCGCGGACAAACTATTGATCGAAGAAAAAACCCTCAAATATATAAAATGTAGGAAATCTTATCCTCTTTAGTTTCATATAGGATCGACTTCCAAGTAACATACATAGTTTTGGAGTTATTTTGAAAAGAAAATCGAAATAAACCTATTTCGTAAGAAAAGTCTTGTTGGCAAACCTCTGATTCGTGTTCAGCGACGCAAACTACTATATAGCACCAAAAATCAAAATTCCACCAAAACTTTCTTTTATTTGGCCTTTTTCAGCACCTAATGACTGGATTATTATATGAATTTGGAAATTTGCATTCTACTTGGGAGAGGTAGTAAATTAATTTCTAGCCAGTTTCGATGATTTTTTGAATGAATTTTACAATTGGAGGTAATCAATATAAAACAGAGATTTCTCAAAGCTGGCATGGCGTTCCTAAATCAAACACAAGTACTGTACGAGGGTGGTCTGAAAAGTTTCCGACCTAACAAAGATACAAGACATTTTTTCTGAAAATCTTTTTTTATTTTTCAAGATAGTCTCCTTGTAACTCTACACACTTCTCCGAGCGATGCTCCCATCTCTGTAACCCGTCCAAATAGTACTCGGCATTTTTCTCTGCAAAATAATTGTTCACGAAGGTGATTGCCTCTTCATTTGACGAAAATCTTTGTCCTCCGAGCGCAATTTTTAGATGAGGGAACAAAAAGAAATCGCTTGGGGCTAGATCTGGTGAGTAAAGCGGATGGTCAAGCAGTTCAAACCGTAATTCGTGGATTTTCGCCATGGCAACCGCTGAGGTGTGAGACGGTGCGTTGTCTTGGTGAAACAGGATTTTCTTTTTCTGAAAATGTGGCCGTTGTTTTGCAAGTTCTGCCTTCAGCTTGTCAAGTAATGATGCATAGTATGCTCCCGTAATGGTTTTTCCTTTTTGAAGATAATCGATTAAAATAACTCCATGACTATCCCAAAAAACAGTCGCCATCACTTTCCCAGCCGAAAAAACAGTTTTTGCTTTTTTTGGAGCCGGTTCCCCCTTTGCAGTCCACTGTTTGGACTGTATTTTTGTTTCGGGCGTATAATGGTGTATCCAAGTTTCATCTACAGTAATTAATCGGCGCCAAAACTCGGATTTATTTCGCCTAAACTGCGCCAAAAGGGCGTTGGAAATATTCATTCGAACACGTTTTTGGTCTAACCTGAGCAAACGCGGCAACCAGCGCGCGGACAGCTTTCTCATGCCTAAATGTTGATTTAATATGTGACAAACACGTTCTTTTGACATGTTCATAACCTCTGCTATCTCTCTCACTTTAATTCGGCGGTCGTCTAGCACCATTTGGTGAACTTTGGCGATGTTTTCGTCGGTAGTTGCAGTTTTTGGACGTCCCGATCGTTCATCGTCTCCCAAGCTCTTACGGCCACGTTTAAATTCAGCAGCCCAAAATCTCACTGTGGTAAATGATGGTGCAGAGTCCCCATACACAGAATCCAACTCATCTTTTATTTGCGAAGGCGTATTGCCTTTCAAAAACAAATATTTAATGACAGCTCGATACTCGATTTTGTCCATTTTCACAAAAAAACTCACATCAACTCACTCAAACGACTGTTACATAAAAACTGCGCGTCCAAAATGGCTGAAACTTTGGTGAGTAACTGTCAACAGATGAACAACGAAATTCAGTAGCTTTTATTTACGAGTGCTGCCATCTTCACGTTGAGGTCGGAAACTTTTCAGACCACCCTCGTATTCAATTCCTCAGGAAACACAACTAGATGGAAACATAATAAATGACGCACTGAAAAGGTCTTTTATTAACGTTAATGGTAGTGATCAAGAAACTAGGAATCAAACAAAAAAATTAAAGGCAGTTTCTGAATCATAAAGCGAATGGAGTGAAAAAGATGAGGTAGAGGAGGCAAAATGACTAAAGCGTGTCCAGATGCTTTGGCAAGTGTTCAAAAGCTAATGTGTTAAGGAGTGCCAGATAAAGTACATAAGTAACATACCTATTCTAAAACCTAGTCTGGAGCAATTGTATGCGACTCCGATTTTACGTTTCTGGTTCATTTTGTCTTGATTACTTCTGCGTTGATTGTGTCCATTGTCCCTATCAAAACGATAATTTAATAGTAATAAAAATCCTATTTATTTTTTAAGTTCTTGACAGAAATCTAGAAAAATAACAACGCTGAACTACTGTTCCCGGTATTCACCTAGACCATTAAGGAAAATCACTAGAAATTTTCAGAATTTCGCGTAAGTACCTACTATACTGTATGTAAATGTATTTTTTAGAGATACGGGTGAAAAGAAAATTTGTAGATTCTAAATTTTCTATTACAATAAAAAAAGTTAAAAACTTTGTAAATAAAAATTCTAAGTAAATGCGAAACAAAACTTATGTAGTTGATGTTGAATTCAAATTCTACAACTTTGTAGAAAATATTTTGATGTCAAACTAAAAATTTGTAATTTAATGTTGAGATCTTGTAAGAAACGGTAAATCATTCTTGTAATAAAGATAAATGATGTGACAACCTATGACAAATCAGGGTTTGATGAATAGTTTTTTATACCCAAATTATTATTGTGTTTGAATATGATTAATTGTAGCATGGATGAAACATTCTAATAAATTCAGTTTGGAATTTTTTTAATTCTTAAATGATTTGTAGAAATGAAATAATGGATAAATGTTACAAAAAGTACAAAAATATTCAATTTGTGTTTAGATCTAACTGAAAGAACATGGTTTTGTAACTTGCAGTAGTAATTTCATTAATTGAAATAGAAGTTCAAGGTTGAAAGATCTCTTAAAAGGTTTTATGTTCTTTTCCTTTCTGTAAACAGAAACTCGAGGAAATTGTCCTGTCGCTTTTTCTAGCTGACTCGGTCTACTGATTGAATTGAGTGTCAAGCATACCAAGATATTTATCATAAGGTTTCATACTGAAGAAAACCGTCAAAGTTATTATCATCAAACTATAACCGTAATTACGAATTATTGAAATCAGTGGTTTGCACAATATTGCATTTCCCTAGCCGCCATCTTGGGTTTTGTAGGTTTTGGTCTAGGTAAAAAGTCTCCACTTCTATTAATTCGTGGTCAACCTTGTCTAAATCAAGACAATGTTTGTTGATTTTCAAAAGCAACACTCTTATTTGCGGACTTTCGTTTTAACTACTAAAGCCCAAAGATTTTCTTTAGACCAACCCATCTCGTCCACCATAGGTAAAAAAGTGATATAGACAAAAGCTATAATAAGGTAGCGATTTGTTTGAAAAAGTTGTTGTTTGCTAACAAGTACGAAAAATTACCAAAAATTTCCAAGAAATTAAATTTCTTTTATCACACCGCAAAGCCTCAATTTAATTTAGATGAAAATTTAATGCAATTTAGTAAACTTGACTGAAACATTTTACTTGATTTATCGTTTTAATTTTCTGGATTTTTCTAAAATTTTTAAAACAATTAATTACACTACAGCAAAAATCATGCAAAAGTAATTGTTAATATATTCATTGACTCTAAAGAAGGAAATAGTGAGAAAATAGAAATATTGCATCCCTGAATCATTAATAATAAACAAAAGGTTACTTATTCTAGCATTACACATTAGTAAAAAAATAGAAAACAACCAATCTAAGATTCTAGCTAACATGAACTTCAGCGCTTCTGCGTTAGATGGCGATGTGTCTTTCCTCGCACGCAATATACGCATACTCATACTATAAAAGTAGCCTCAAAAAATATCAGTTATACGACACTTTGTTCAGTCAGTGTTAACACAAATTCAATTTTTCTATCCAGCTCCACATAACGTGTGGATTAAAGCTGGACATAATAAAATTTAAACAAAATTATAAAAATCGTTCTTACCACTAAAAATTGTTATTACCGGTTTTTTGTTGGTGAGACTTTAATGACAGGTGTTGTTACTAAATTCACCAGTTTCCAAAATTGTTTGGTCTATTTTCAAATATTATTTGTTCCGTCTAGCACAAATGATTTTTCTCAGTCTAATAAACTTGTCTACCACACCTGCATTCTTGTTTTCTGTAATATTGGTCTGAGACAAGTAAATTTGATTTGTTCAAGTTCACTTCTTATTTCCAAATGATAAGTTAATTAGTTCTCTGTAACAGATAGATACAAATTTTCAAACTTCGTCTCCTTTGATGATGTTTACGTTTCAATCTTGTTCGGACCCAAAGAGAATTCAATTAAGAGGTTTGGAAAATGTCGCAAACTAAATAGAACAGATGATCTATGACAACAATGGTTTAAATAACACCACGTAAAGAATTTCTAAATCAAATCAATCTAAAGATATTGGAATTTTTCTAAATGTGTTCCAGCTGCTTTGGCCATAGAAAAACCAAAAGGGCCTAATTTCCAACATATCTAAATTTTAATAACATTGGAGCAAAACAGTTCCAGATAATTCTCCCTACATTTGTAGATTAGACCTATCTGCTTGACATAATATTTAGAAATCTTGAAACTTTGTAAGACGATAATCTAGATTTGATCTTGGAAATAGATTGCTCAGTAAACTGATTTAGAAGAAATTAAAATCAATAAGACAAAAGGTTGAATTGTGTTTAATTCTTGAAGCAAGGATTTTAGATTTCCCAAGCAAGAAGTAACTGTTATTAAGAAAATCTTAAAGTTTGAAGAACTCGAATGACCAGACATGTACGATCAGACTGAAAAGTGCGGATAATAATGAGAAAACTGAATAAGATTGACCCAAAATATATAAACTTGAGGTTTTTAAAACTAAGAACTTCCCAGACTATATCTTACTTTGCTACTACCATTTCGTACAATTCCAAATGATCCATTAATCCACTTTGTTTAAGCCTAATGCGTCTGATATCTCAAAGGGCGAATTTGGAGCATCAAAATTAAATTAGAGATTTCTTAAGGGGGATAAATTAGCTAGTAGGTGTGGGAATAATAAATGACAGTTGTGAATATATGTCACGTATCAGTTTCAAAAATGGCGTCTGCGGAATTGGAATGTCGCAAAGTAATTTTGCACGAATACGTTAAAAAGCGGAATTTATTCACACGGGAGCTCGCTAAAAAGGTAGATCTTCCAAATTCTACAGTAGCTGAGGTATTGAAAACGTAAAGGGAACATCTAACGATCGGAAGAAAGTTTGGAAGTAGATGTGAACATGGTATAATCAACCGTAAAAAAATGGATGGAAAGTACAAATGCCGCAGGCTTTTGTACAAAAAGTTCAAACACGAGCACAAAACCTACTGCTTTTGCCAACTTCAATTACATTGTCGACCAATCTTATTATATCGCTCACTGTCATCAGGATGCTCCAAAAGAGTACACAATAAAGCTTCCTAGAAACTTCTAATATGGCAAGCAATTTGCGCTTGTGGTTTGAAAAGCAGCACAGGAACCATTAGCAGCGAAATATACCGGAAGGAGTGCCTGGAGAAAGGTCTTCTGCCTTTCCTAAAAAACCATGACAATAAACCATTATTTTGGCCATATCTTGCGACTTGTCATTATTCAAATGAGACGAAAAAATGGCACACTGTCAACAGTTTTGATTACGGTCCCAGAGATTTCAATCCGCCGAACAGCCCTGAACTTTGGCTCATTGAACAACATTGGTCCATCGTGATAAGAACGTTACGAAAAACACCTGAAATAGCCCAAACTATTAAACAGTTCCGATCTAAATTGACTTGGGCATCATGACACGTTACCACAAAGCTTGTGTAAAAGCTTCTGGAACTAGTTTGTCACAATGTCCAGTCGACGGATATAGTGTCACTTAAAATTTATAGTTAATATAAATAATAAATAATTTATAAAAATATAGCAGCGTTATTTAGCTGCTCTAATCTTACTCTGTCAACCTTCTAAGTATCAGTGCTATACAAGACATCGGCTTCTTTCATATTTCAAATTACAGGTAAGCAGTAACGCACTTAGTCTGTACACCAAAAGAACACGTAGGGTTCAAGATAGCTGATTTCATAGTTTTTGAATAACCGTAATATAGACAGGGTGTTTCAATAAAAAAATAAAGACGAAAACGTCTTGCGTTCCTCGATCATCGTCTGTAATGAAACCCTTCAGTCGAAACTAGTTAGTGGCCTTTAAAATTTAAAGATCAAAAGTAAAGTTCAGTAACAACACATGTCATTAAAATTGCCTGTTTTATGTTATTATTAAATATAAAGATATTAATGTAAAAATTAAAAAACAGTCACGAGGCAGCCTAATTTAAGCTATAGAAATCTAAGTTGAAGTTGATTGCTTGAGTGCAATCCTGAAATAATGTCCAAATTAATTGTTATAACTGCAGGTTGCCAATATTCTTATCGAGATATGAATAATTTAATTTAGATGAGAACCATCTCGAAACAATAAATAAATCTTAACACATTGTTTGTAACCATAACACAAATTTCATATTTTTCGTTAAACCAATACGGTAGAAAATACATGTAATTGCACGTACGGAAAAACACAGTTGTCACAGGCTGTTAATATCAAGACTTATGTTTAAATTATCTTAACTCCAGCTTTATACCCACGCGTTGCGTGGAGCTGAATAGAAAATTTGAAATAATTGAAATATTTGTTGACTGAAATTTTCTTGTATGGAGTATTTATAGTGGAAGTATTAGCATATTGCATGCGAGAAATAACGCAATGCAGTGTCATCTAACGTGGAAACTTTGAGGTTTCTTTCACTTGATAGTAATCAGTTTAAAGATCACTATATTCAGTCAATATAAAGCTACAATGTTAGGCTGGATTTGTTTTTCCATCTTTCTTTTTCTTACTTCTTTAATATCAATACATAGTTATATTAACACTTGTTTTTGCGTCGTTTTCGTTTTAGACTAATCGTTTTTAGAAATTTTAGACAAAAGTGAAAAGTAAAAAAGAATGAACGTGAGGTCGAGAATAAACAATGAATCAAGTAAAATTTTTCAGTTTATTATTTTGCTGTTCAATCAATTTAAACAATTAAAACGCGTGTGTTTCAGGTTCAAACACAAAATATAACTTTGTGTAAAAAAGCTTTGAAGTCAAAATGGCATTTTCTTATTGGAAATAAATCACTACTGTGTTATAACTTCGTACCACGTGCACGCTTTATAATCCAGAAGTGGATCGCATCACATTGTTTTTCATTTTTATCTTTGAAATGCATGCCGAGTATGGGAAAATGTAAAAATTCGCATATCCGACTGTTTGTGCTTTCCGACATTTCTGCATCCATCAAGATTATATTAACTCTTTGACTTGTAATTTACATAATGCTAATTAGGTATCTGGATCTCACAATAGACCGAGAAAAGTTAATCAGAAGAAAGTGTTTGGAGCTTAATAGTTTGTTTTGATTTGATCAAAGTTAATCACGCACGTTTCAAATAGACAAGCTGGAGATTTGAGAAAAACATCAAAATTTTGCTTGTCAGAGTGTTAACTACAGCCTTTCTGTCTGTAGTATTTGGTATATGGCATTAAAGGCAAAAACAAAAAATCGGTTTTGTTTTCAATGGAAATTTTCGAGTCTAAAGTTCCGCATTTAGACAGGGCCGTCAAGAGGAAGTTTTGGCTCGAATATAGAATTTTCTCATGAAAGCATGAATACTTAAATTAACTCCTAATTTTCCAGCAATTTTCTTATTTTTGTAAGAACTCACGGATGTCTTTAGACTTCAGTGTGTTCAGTATTGGATATCTTCAATTGAATCAAGACTTTCAACCAGAGTTTAATTTTAGGGAAGAGGGACCAGATCAGACGAGTACTAGGAAGGGGAGAGGTGCAGAACGGTGCTAAGTCCCTGACAATGAACAAGATGTGTGTGGGGCATTGTTATGATGCAATAACCATTCTCTGGTGTTCCACATTTCTGGCAGTTTGCGCCTCATATTTTCACGGATAACTTTACGCACTTTCCCGATCATTTTGGGAGTTGTGCATGATCATGATCGACCTGAATGTTTGTCATCTTCTGTTGTTGCTTGGCTTACAGCTTGGTCACCGAAAGCATGCATTCGATGGCTTTTAGCTGCAATTTTTTTAAGCTTCAAGCAAAATCTAATGCAAATTCTTTGCTTTTTGACATGAACGATTTTGATATTTGCATTAGCACAACGCGGTGTAAAGAAACAAGGCGAAACTCGAAAACATGTGTACTCAAGAAAGATATCGGTTGGAAGACTAATGGTTGAGACCTACACTGAGAGGCACCTAACGTACTTGTCACGCGGGATATTCGATTCTGGACAGTGCCTTGTAGAATCTTTTTTGGGGGCCTCCACTGCGGCGTTGACAAGATCTTCAAAAAACCTGATCATGGCGTCCGGTAGGCTGTTCAGTTGTTTTATTTATCGATATCTACTTTTGATGTTTGTAATGACATAATTAATTTTTTTCTAGGTTCTAAAGGCTACAAGTATTTAAATATGTTTCATACTAATTTTGATCCGCATAAATTACACATTTTTAAGTTCATTACCTTTATTAAAAATGTCTGTTTGTTAATAATTAAACATTAAGCATCAGGAAATTATCTGTAATGCATAAAGTTACGTTCAGTAAGCTAGATACAAGGTTTATCAATTTTTACCCCTGCAAGTTGCAAAGAATTTTGTAACTCGTTTGAACCATTTCATTATTGGTCTACCTCTTCCTCGATTATCGAGTGGATCTGTTTTTACCACATTCTTCACCATCCTGCCATCTTCTCTTCTCCAAATATGTCCTAACCATCGTATGCTTTGTGCATTGGTAGCTGATGTTATTTTAGGCTCTTTAGATCTCTTCATTTGTCCTTCTCTAACACCCATCCTCTATCTTCTTCCCACCAAAAATCCTTTTTAACATCCTTCGTTTCCAAACTTGCAACTTGATCTCCATCTTGTTTGTTATCACCCACGTTTCGCTCGCGAACAACACTATAGGTCTTATCACTGTTTTGTAAATCCTTAACTTTGCTTTTCCCGACACTATTTTGAATCTCAGTGTTTTTATCAGAGCGCTTGCACATGCGAAGCCTTTTCTAATTTTTTCTTTAATCTGTTCTTCATTTCCCCTTGTAACTCGTTGTAGTTTCTTCAAATGGTAAAAAAGTTCTTTTCTTTTGCATTAATGCCAAAACCAATTATTCTGACACTAAACAAACTTTCAACTTTTTGAAGCTTTTGTAATCAATAATAGCCTTTGCGTAATTAAATTTCACAGTCAAATCTCTTTTTGAAAACTGAAAAACTAATCAATGAATTTTAATCAAATAAACAGTAGTCAATCTTAATTTGCTTAAAATTTGCTCCTATTTGCACCAACTAGCCTATACTCTTCGGGGAAACAATTTGTTTGTTTTCTTTTTAACTTCAAAGTTATTGAATAATATGCAGTTAACGAGATTCAAAATTCATTTATGTTTGTTTATTTCTCATTATGTTGCACTCATTATACTTTGTAACGTTTACTTTTTGCTTCCGTTACAGGTGTAATATTTAATCTGTGTTTTCGAGTGCTCTTGTATTTTTTATTAGTTTTTTTCCGCTGAAGAAGTCTTTTTGTTGGTGCTGAATTCACACCGAGAGGCTGACTAATTTTGTTATAGTTTTTTTAAATGTTTAAATCAATTAGGGTTGACAAACTTTTTTATTTTTACATATTTTAGCTAGCTAGAAGCAGGCTATAATTATTTCTTATGTCGAGTTTATTTTTCTCATTGCAAGATTGTAGAATTTGAACAGCTGTTAGCGGACAAACTTCTGTTGAACTGTCTTTAATCTTAGGATCTGGTTAGTAATTTGAATAGGGTCATATCATCATAGTAGGCTTTTTAATTAAAATTTCTTCATGGTGTTGAGTTAATGCTAATTACCATCATCTTCTAATTTTCATTTTTGATCCTTAGACTGATTTCTAACAGAGATTTTTGTTAAGCAGCGCTTCGAATTTTTTCCGCGGAGTCTAAATTGTAATGATCCGATTGGTTGAGCGACTTGTCGAGTAGGTTGGTTTTTTCTGACGAGGGATAGACCGTTTGTTCTCGGGGCTATCTTATTGCTGTGAGCAATGAAGGTTTTTTGTGTGTGCGAAGCCCTACTGATTGAGATAAGTTTTACTGTCCTTTATTATATCAGCGGTGGTTCCAATAGAGTATTCTCTCCGTCTTTTAGCTTCTTAGTAACGGGGGTCAAAGATGATTTCTGTAAATTTATTACCCGGACGTTTGAAGAAATCAAGGAGTTCTCCCTAGAATTTAAAATGACTTCATCATCATATACAGATCTGTATCTCAGCTGGGATCTCGTGGTAAACTTTAATGACTTCTCACTTACTCTAAATTTATGTGATCAAATTTTGTAGCTTTGATTTTCCAAGTTTTCTTTGTTATTTGATTCGTAATTTTATGCGTATAAACATTTTCAGACTTATAATTAGAGATAATTATTTTATGAATTGCGGTTAAAATTATTGCTGCGTATTTTTTTTGTATTTTTATACTTTTCTGAACTTTTAAGATATAGTTTCATCACAGAGTATAGGAGTGTTTGTGATTGATAAGATTTATGTTTGGCTCACTGATATTGTACATAAAAATGCTTTTATAAATTTAATATGGCAAAGTTATTTACTTCAACTAATTGTTAATTTGTTTACCTAAATTTTTTTGCTGGTTTAGTTGCTTCGTTAGAAATTTAGAACATTGTACCTTTTATGTATTTTTTTAATTTTTCTGTTTTTTTTAATATAACACTGGCGTCTTGTTATTGTTTAAATTTCTGGTTCTTTTTTAAAATATGTATTGAGTATTTTTGGTGTTTATTGCATGTATAATCTCTTTATCTTCGCCCAAGGCCACCCTCTGAGTTAGCCAACCTAAGACCAGTAGTGTCTTAGTTGAATTGAGTGTTCATTTAATTGTAAGGCAAAGTTACGTTACAACGTATATATATTTATGTACAAATAAATGGCATGGAGCTGAATCTGCCATAACTCATAAAGTCATAATCGACAACTAATAATTCCATGAAGCGCGCAGTTGTTGGAAGTGTCCCGTAATTGGAAAACCAAATAAATAACTACATTTCGTGCTGCTCCAAGAAAAACGTCTATATGTATTGATGGTGACGTCTCATTTGAAGCAATTGTTACTGTACAATAAAAACTTTTATATAAAATTCAATCAACGTGGTTTCTGACGATACTGCAAAAAGATTTTTTTGTTTCCACATCTGTTTAATATTTGAATTTAATATAAAACTAAAAACAAAAACAAAAACAAAATTGTTCAAAAAAAACTGTGTGTATACGTCGAGATTAAAATTAGATCTGAAACGTATTCAACAAATTACTTTAACCACGTACGGGTTTAAAAATCTAATAAAAGTTTTCACGAAGAAAGCTCTTCACAAAAAATAATCTTTCTATAAGAACTTTCTTGTCTCAGAGATGCTACTAGTTATACTGGTGAAAAGTCAATTTAGTATATTGCACAAATAAAAAAAAAAGTTATTACACAATATTAGCTTGCAAAAAGTTGTGTCTGTTTTTTTTGGTAGATGCAAAATTTACTCTAAATGGGAAATTGTAACTGAATGGACAAAAATAATTTGCCAGAAAAAGGGCATAATACAATAAAGATTATCAATTCACTTAACAGTTGGTTAGATTTTTAATTGAAATATAATATGTTTTTGAAAACCCAAAATACAATTTATTTAAAATTATTTAGACATCATGATAAAAGCAATTTTAATTTACTGCGCAAATAACCTTGCCTATAGCTATGAAATTTTCGCGTATAAAATTCCACTTGGATTCACAAAATTTTTTTACTAATTAGAAGGAAAAACACCTAAAGTACAATTATAAAAATACGCTTTCAAAGGTAATTTATTCACTTTTAAATAGCGGTAAACAACAGGGAATTTAAAATTTCATAACAAATTATACAAAATATAAAAAGTTTATATTCCGGTTGACCGAAATTAAACAGCAATTTAAAAAATAAATTTTATAAAAGAGATTCTACCTCCGAGCATTTATCTTTTCATTGTTATAGGATATTCAATGTACTAACACAAGATTATAAAGTTTGATTTTTCTATTAATTTTTATGGCTTGTTGAGGGTGCAGGTGCGTTCATGAACCTCACCTTAATTCGTCCCTGAATTAAAACCTTATGAAACGCTCCGCAAGGCATGATTTAACGGGTTATCCGGATTAAGGGTTGCGAACAAATGGTTAAGAGAACCCCTACGTAGGGTTTCTCTATTAATTTTATGTTCAGGTTATACAAATTTAATTTTGTTTCATAGAATATCATTTCTGACTTTGTGTCTTAGTTAACCACATAAAAAAATTAGATTTCTGTTCTAAAAATTATGTTCGATTAAGAAACACGCCTTTTTAATTGACTTGGTAGTTATTAAGCAAAAATATTTATTGTAATCACCTTATATAAATTTAATTAAGATTATTTAGAATGTACATTCAGTAAAAAGGAACGAGATTCCAGAAGAAAATTAACAAAAAGGCGAGAAAGTTAATTAGATTACCGCTTTAAGGAGGTAAAAATAAAGACAGTTATTAAGATTTCCAGCAAAATAGAGGAATTTAAAAGCAAATAATGATAAACAACCAGACAGCGTGTTTACATTTAAATTCAGCTAAATACTACATGCTTGAATCTGTTTGTCACGCACGATTTCAATGCAACAAGTCAGTATTATAATTTATACACGAAAATCAAATTTGATTGATAACGATAAATTAAAATATTACTTCAATGCAATATCATCAATCTCATGCCACCTTAGCAGCTACCAATCAGGAATAATTTTGAAAAACTCTTACAAAAAAGTTTTTTTACATCTTTTTAGTTTCTGTTGTTTTCTAGTAAGGAAAGAAATTATATCATTAACCTACAGGTGTTAATCACGAAATTCCATAAAGGTACATTCATCAATCTAAAGAGTTAGTAGATCTAAGAGGAATAGGATCCCCACAAGCAGAGATACGTAGGTATGTCGATACGTGCATCGAAGTTCGACGATTCCTCGTTGTTCTAAGTTGGTTGACAACTTCTGTTGTGTGCCTTTTTTGTTTATCTTTTAAAATTTATTTTATTGTTATTCTTTTTCTATTTGTTATTAGTCTTTTTTTTGGTCGTTTGTTTTTATTTATAGTTCTTTTTTGGGTTTGTTTTATTAGAAATTTTTTTGAGTAGTGTCGCTGGCGGATTTGGGTACTGTTGCTGAAGCTGACTCTTCTGGAGGGGACTGAGTTGGCTCAGTGGATTAGAACATTGGCCGGTTTAAGCTAAGTGCTGCTAGAGCTAGGTGTTGTTTCTTCTTTTGAAGGCTGCTTGCCACTGCTGGTTCGGGCCTCTTTCTTATTGACCTGTGATTAAAGTGAGTTATAGGTAGGGTCACAGACCCGCTAATGAGATTCTTTACCTTTATAGCAGACTTGCTGACACGACAAAATGCTGCTCAATTACTCATGTCTCTAGGTGTGTTGATTGGGTATGAGGCTGCGCTTTCCCACCATCTTCTCGTCAAACCAATTTACTGATTTGACTTGCCAAGAAACTCAGACGTCTGATATTGGCTTAAAAAAGGTATTAAACGTTCAGATTCCTTCGCAAGTTGATTTGCCAAGCACCTGTGCAAGGAACTGGACAAACCTATCAGACAGCCAAGTACATGCCTTTGCATACGCGCATTAGATAGATTCTTGTATTATCTTTATTGCAGACTTGCCTCGATACGCAAAAAGAGCTATTACATTGTGTTACGCGACAAAAGGCTACCCAGTCACACATTTAGCTCGACAAGACGTGTGAGTAGTGGTCAACATTTCCTTAAGACGTTTGAGTTACTTGGCAAGTTGACTTGACCCTTCAGAGAGCCAATCTAGCTTGGCATGCCAAAAATTTAAGAAGTTGTTTCCAAAAAAATATTCTTGTATTTTTTTATTGCAAACTCGCCTCCGACATTCAAGAACTACTACATGATATTGCGTGACAGAATGCTGCCAAGTCACTAATTTTGTTTGGCCGGACGGCCGAACTGACTAGGCAACTTAGCACCTTTTAACTTCCAATTTTGAACTACTATATGGATCATGTTATCAGCAAGCCAATTTATTGAGTTGACTTTTCAAAAAACTCAGACGTCTAATACCCGCTTTACCGGCTAAGTTGGCTGGGAAACTCAGCACCTTATTAGATTACCAATTCTGCATCATTGTATTGGTCATTCTCTCGGCAAACCAACTTGCCAAATTAACTTTCTAAAAACCTTTGACATCTAAAGGTGGTATTAGACATTCGAGTTGCTTGGCAAGTAGATTTGCCAAACACATAGGTAAGCAACTGGGCGGATTCATCAAAGTATCAATCTAGCTGAACAAGTGCACTGGCAAGTTGCTTGTCAAGAAACTGCGCATTAACCAAATACTTGTATTTAATGTAAGGCCCCGACATGCAAAAATAAAGACTGCCCAGTCATTCATATCGCTTTGCGAGTCAGCTGAGTATGAATCGGCACTGTCTGATCTACTGGACAACACGATACCTTATTATTAGCTGCCAACTAGTCTTGTGTGTTGCTTTCATGTCTATATCCAAAGCTACCTCTATTTCACGGTATGTTACATTCATCACTGAAAAAAGAACATCCACACTGGAACTTAGCAAACCAATTATAAACAGTTCTACTCAATGGAGCTTCCTCACCAAAAGTCGCATTAAGCCGTTAGATGGATTGTTTGGGTGTTAAGTTGCTTTAAAAATGGTAAAAAATCATTGCTTGAAAATATTCACGCAAGAGTTCCATTTTTCACAAAATTACTTTTTGCAAAGTGCTATGTAAACACGTTAGCTTGGGTATGAACTGTCAACTGGTTAGAAGTGACAATTTTTCCAAATTTGACAATGGTACAAGTACCCGATTGCAGAGATTTTTCCAGCAAGCCTTGTATCAGTAGTATTTCTCTCACTTCGTCAGCTCAATCAGGTTATGTAATTAGTCATTACTCCCAGTTGTTCACTATCTGATTTATAAAAGACCTATTGATAAATCATTAGCTTCGTGTCGAGTTTTTGAAACATTTCTAGGTTTAATCTTTGTCTGTCTATAAACATACAAATTTATTTATTAGCAGCGTTGTAGCCTTTTTATCTTCTTGTAGTCCATTTATTGAGGTAAGTCTACAATCCGGCTATCATAAATTGAAATAAAAAATGGAGTGACTTCTATGCAAGCAATAAATTAGAAGAGAGTCATTTTTTAAATTGCAGCTGAATATGTTCAATTTTTGTTTGTTCGCGCCATGCGTCCTCCAAATCGCCCCTAAGTATCACGGCGGTTGCTCGGGCGCTAGTTTTACCAGTAATCAAGCAATTGTCAACAAACTCACCTCATTAGAGATTATACTAAAGTAGTTATTATCATAATGCCACAGTGTCAAGCGAAATTTCTAAAGCACAACTCATCATACTGGCCTTGTGGAACTACTAGAATCGTGAGTCAAATTTGTGAATGTTCTAGATACTACTTTGTAATGATTTCAGTAAAGGAACCTTCCTGAATCCTGGTTTAAAGTTCTTCTATCGCATACCTAATTGCAGCTGTAAACCGACTTCCTATCTGTTATAGTCTTTTTAGATTTCATCGTTGAGACTTGGCACACCCTATATATGAGGTCTGTTCAAAAAGTATCGCGAATTTTGTGTTTTTTCAAAAATTATTTATTTATTCATGAATATCTATTTTGTACCCTTTAAAGTAATCCCCATCAGATATTATACACTTGTGCCAACGTTTTTTCCAATCCTCGAAGCATTTCAAAAAATTATTTTTTGTGATATTGTTCAGCTCCTTCTTCGATGCCGTCTTTATCTCCTCAATCGTAACGTAGCGTCGTCCTTTCATGGGCCTCTACAGTTTCGGGAACACGAAAAAGTCACAGGGGGCCAGGTCTAGGGAATACGGCGGCTGCGGCATCATTAGTGTGTTGTTTTTAGCCAAAAATTCGCGCACAAGCAACGATGTGTGAGCAGGGGCGTTATCATGGTGCAAAAGCCAATTTTTGTTCTTCCACAAATCCGGACGTTTCTGGCGGATTGCTTCGCGCAAATTGCGCATAACTTGCAGGTAATATTCCTTATTGACCGTTCTACCCTGTGGCAAGAACTCATGATGCACCACGCCCCTGCAATCGAAGAAAACTGTAAGCAAAACCTTCACATTAGACCGAACTTGGCGCGCTTTTTTCGGTCTTGGCTCGTGCGGCAGCTTCCATTGGGATGATTGAGCTTTGGTTTCCACGTCATAACCATAAACCCATGATTCGTCACCAGTTATGACCCTGTGGAGCAAATTTGGGTCGTCGCGGACAGAGTCCAACAGCTCCTTAGCAACGTTAATGCGATGCTGTTTTTGGTCGAAATTAAGCAATTTTGGTACGAATTTCGCGGCGACCCATCTCATGCCCAAATCATTGGTAAAAATCAAATGGCACGAGCCAATCGATATGTTTAGGTCCTCAGCAACTTCTCTAACGGCGATTCGACGATTGGCCAATTCTATTTTCTTCACTTCATCAATGTTTTCGTCTGTTGTTGACGTGCTCGGGCGTCCGGCACGCTCTTCGTCGTTCACATCTTCTCGGCCCTCTGAGAACATTTTGTACCACCGATAAACCACAGTCAAAATTCGGAATGCGTCCGCGCACTTAATTTTGTTTTTCACACAAAATTTGATACAGATTCTTTGATCCATATTTTAGAATAGGAAAAAATCGAAGACGAGCCAAAACACGTCCAAGCAAAACAGCTGTCAAAAATTAACTGAACATTTAAAATGGCCAAACTTGTTGGCATAAATGAGGGACATGAGTACCAACATAACGCCACAAAAAAATCGAAAATCGAATATACGTAACCCGCGGAAATTCAAAATTCGCGATACTTTTTGAACATACCTCGTATATATAAGTGCACCACATTCTTTACTACAACTATAAGAACTTAAAGAAGTTATTTTTGCAATTTTAACCAATTTTCAGTATCATAAAGTACGGCAAATCGTTCTAAAAGCAGGCTCTATTTGGCCAATTAACCTGGAATGTTAACATGCAGAACGCAACACGTTGAATGATTTCCTTTGTTTAAGTCAATTACCTTGTAACGTAATCGATTTATTTCATTAAGAGTTAAATGTGTTGTACTTACCGCGGTGTCTTGTATTTATTTATTTTTTTTGTATTGACATTTACGCCACGAATTGTTTATTTCAGAATATTTAGATAAGATTGTTCTACATTTTGGTTTTGGAAACATTTTTTAGAAACTCTGTAGATTTATTATTAAATGTAAAAACGAGATTTACTCGACAAACATGTAAACTTACGTACTACATGCGTACTGTATGTATATATGTTTGGGTACACCGGTTACCGTTTCTTGTGTTTCCGGTGCCCTAAAGCCAACTGTTGTTGTTTCCTTGTTTTCTTTTTATTAATTACTGTGTTCATTCTACGTTATTTAAATTAGCGAGTCCCTTTCTGAAATTATGTAGTTTCATAATATTAATGGTTTGTTGAATTTATAACTTCTGTACATATTCGCTGTGATTGTAGTAATGTAGATTGAGTTAATAGTGCCTTTTTAGTTATCATTTCCGGGTTTGTTTATTTTGATGAATATTTAGCGGATAATACATAAATATTTTACAATCTTAAAGGATACGAATAATTTTTTTAGCTGGCATTCACTATGTTGTTCCCTTTGTTCTCAAATAACGTTAGAAATTACAAAACGCAGTTAATCAGTTATGTTTGCCTTTTCATTTCAAACTATTCAAGAATCATAAAAGAACCATCGAGTTTCTCCATACGCTCCAAATTTAAAATTAAACCAAAATATAAAAAGTTGCCAAAAATTAGTAATAACCTTGAATGGACTTACATAAACTGCACTTTTAAATTGCTGAGGAACAAGTTTGCAATAGAAGGTTTCAATGTCTCCTCACTTTGAAGAAGCCGTAGAAGTGGAAGAACACCGAGTTGACCCTCCATTTTCCAACAATGAAAAATGTAACACATCCATATTAATTTGCAAAATAAATTTACGTTACAGCACTGAAGAGTGGCAACGAGCACTAATTAAGGAGTTCGAACAAGTTAAAAGTGCCATGTCTCAGATGAACTTTCTTTATCTGTTTATATTAAAAGACAACCTTAAAACCTGTTTAATCACTGTTACAACCTCTGAATACCCACAACCCTTGAGTAATGTACTAGAAAATGCCATAACACCTGCTTTTGAAGAAAACTATTGAAATATTTAGAAAAGAACTAGCTGGGTCGTTCCTGATAAAAAAAAAAACAAGAAAACTGTTCAACAAAGAAAGAAGAACAAATTAATGAGATTTCTGCAGAGTAGCCCTCACCAAGTGCAATAATAAGAAAGGAAAAACTAGACTCTAAAAGGCTAGCAGAAAGAATGCTCGCTTAGTTCAGACGGCATTTCCATTTAGACTCTGTACTTTTTTTAGAGCTAGAAGGGCAAAAGTGGTTTTTACTATCAAGCTGGAACGAAAGTCTTATACTCGGGCAAAATTCTATTGATTTCTATTACTAAAAAAGTTTGAAACATAAATATTTAAAAGATATTCAATGCACTAACATCAATATACCTAACAAGCTAGAAAACCCCTTAGAGTCTTTCTTGATATCAAAGGAATTTTTGACAACAGCAATAGAAGAGTAGGGACTAGCGGACTGCCAGTTTTTATGGTAATATCAATAGTTAGCGTTCTCAAAAACAGAGTGATTACTACATGATGATGTTCACAGAAAGTGATGCTATGTTATAGTATTTTGTGGTGAATGATTTTCTCAGTGAAGCATGGACTCACGATTGATTTTAGCAAGACAGTGTTGGTACACTCAAGGTATTTGCAACCGTATTTAATATTTGGAAATCTACCTAGACATAAGACATATACAAGGGTGGTCTGAAAAGTTTCCGACCTCAACGTGAAGATGGCAGCACTCGTAAATAAAAGCTACTGAATTTCGTTGTTCATCTGTTGACAGTTACTCAGCAAAGTTTCAGCCATTTTGGACGCGCAGTTTTTATGTAACAGTCGTTTGAGTGAGTTGATGTGAGTTTTTTTGTGAAAATGGACAAAATCGAGTATTGAGCTGTCATTAAATATTTGTTTTTGAAAGGCAATACGCCTTCGCAAATAAAAGATGAGTTGGATTCTGTGTGTGGGGACTCTGCACCATCATTTACTACAGTGAAATTTTGGGCTGCTGAATTTAAGCGTGGCCGTAAGAGCTTGGGAGACGATAAACGTTCGGGACGTCCAAAAACTGCAACTACCGACGAAAACATCGCCAAAGTTCACCAAATGGTGCTAGACGACCGCCGAATTAAAGTGAGAGAGATAGCAGAGGTTATGAACATGTCAAAAGAACGTGTTTGTCACATATTAAATCAACATTTAGGCATGAGAAAGCTGTCCGTGCGTTAGACCAAAAACGTGTTCGAATGAATATTTCCAACGCTCTTTTGGCGCAGTTTAGGCGGAATAAATCCGAGTTTTGGCGCCGATTAATTACTGTAGATGAAACTTGGATACACCATTATATGCCCGAAACAAAAATACAGTCCAAACAGTGGACTGCAAAGGGGGAACCGGCTCCAAAAAAAGCAAAAACTGTTTTTTCGGCTGGAAAAGTGATGGCGACTGTTTTATGGGATAGTCATGGAGTTATTTTAATCGATTATCTTCAAAAAGGAAAAACCATTACAGGAGCATACTATGCATCATTACTTGACAAGCTGAAGGCAGAACTTGCAAAAAAACCGCCACATTTGTAGAAAAAGAAAATCCTGTCTCACACTTCAGCGGTTGCCATGGCGAAAATCCACGAATTACGGTTTGAACTGCTTGACCATCCGCCTTACTCACCAGATCTAGCCCCAAGCGACTTCTTTTTGTTCCCTCATCTAAAAATTGCGCTCGGAGGACAAAGATTTTCGTCAAATGAAGAGGCAATCACCTTCGTGAACAATTATTTTGCAGAGAAAAATGCCGAGTACTATTTCGACGGGTTACAGAGATGGGAGCATCGCTGGGAGAAGTGTGTAGAGTTACAAGGAGACTATGTTGAAAAATAAAAAAAAATTTTCAGAAAAAATGTCTTGTATCTTTGTTAGGTCGAAAACTTTTGAGACCACCCTCGCAGAAGCCATAGAGCTAAATCTGACAAAGCTTTCTTTACATGGCAATCTTGGTTTAAGTAATTAAATTTAATACTTTGTTCCTGATGATAACATTCTGATTAGTTTCATTTTATCTTTAATATCGTTGCGTCATATTGATTAAAATACGTTCTGTATAAGTTGTGGAAGAGTGTACTAATGTAAATTTCTTTAACTGTGTCAATTTAGATATCTTTGTTTATATTTAGTTTGTACAAATCTTTCAAAATTAAGATGTAAATCTTTTATTTCTTTCTTGAAACAGTTGAAGTATGCTGAAATTATAAAAATATTAAATACCTAATGATTAATGCTTTTACCAAAGTAGCAAGATATTATTCTCATATTTGTTTTGCTGCATCAAATAAATCAAATATAAAGGTCACTACTTTTCTACAGCAATAAATAATTATTTCTTTAACAGATTTCTTATTGAATAAAAACGATCCACCTTCCTTCCAAGAAAAATTTTTTCCTATGCTTTGATAAAGCTGCAAGATTTATTTTGCCATCTTTTTATTGAAAACCCTAATGAGAATTAATTTTAATTTATGACACATCAAATAAATTTTGCACAGCATGCATAAATCCATATTTCTCTGACCTAACAAAAACGAATGAAACGTATAAGAACGTTGCAAAGTTCAGCAAGGACGGAGGAAGGCTAAAACTATACCACCTTCTAAAGTACATTTTTTAGGTTATTTACAGATTATATGTCAATAGAATACAAAGATAATATTGTAAAATTTAGATTTCTCACTTTCTAGATACAGAGTGATCATAATTTATTGATATAAACAAGAAGTTACATGATTAAAAGATTCATAGTAAACTATTTAGTTTTATAATAATATCAACAAATTCCAGTTTCCTTTGTTTTCGATTAGCCTTCGATTTAGTAATATGCATAATGCATAACACTACAGGGTGTTGAAAAAGTGTCTTCCAATAAATAATACTTGCTACATTTATGGGATTCAAAATATGATTACGAGATCCCAAATGGTAAAAGTTCATTAAAGCAGCAGAATTACTTTATAATAATTCTAAAAATGAAAAAATATGTTAATGGGAAGACAGACAGTTCTACTCTATTTACTGGCATGGAATGCTAGAAACTCAAACGTACAGTAGCGGTAGCTCGAAAAGTAAAGTTCATATTTTATGAATTTAATTAAGAACAAGGACAATGTTTACAATAATGTACACATCTGATAAAAAGAAAAATGCCTATCGAGACATTACCTTTGAAACAAATTAAGATATTGATTTTTTGGTACAACAATGTGTTACACATGTCCAGAGGTAGTTGATTAGATGACACTTTTTCGATTCCATGTATAACCAGGAATACTTCAAGAGTGGCAGTTGTTTGATTGAATACATAGTTTTTATTATATCCTTGCCTTAACAAAGCAATTTAAACAACTTCTTCAGAGTATTGTATTAATATTAACAGATATAGAGATGTGAGAGCAACTAAACTAACCAGACCTTGATTTTACGAATTTTATTAATAACAACAAATGTTAACAGAGTAGATAACCTATATTATAAGTTAGTGAAAATGGGTTATTAGGCAAAGTAAAATTAGACATTTTGACATTAGATAAAATGATACACTAAACAAAACAGAACTAAAAGAAATGGCATTAGACAAAATGCTCCTGCGAACTGATGCGTTGTGCTGTCCTCATTTGATAGAATACTTTTGATAGAGTAGCAGAGTATCCTATTAAGGTAGGTATGGTTTGTAATAGCTATTTTAGTACCTCAAAATATATTTTGTGCAACTTTTTCTATCGATGATAAATAGAAAGCATGGTCAATTCTTTCTGTTGCACTATGGTTGAGTCACTGCATGATCCGGATTCTTTTTGAACATAGCATTTTGTGAATGAACAACTTTTTTTGCATAATAATAACAGCGTCGTTGCTTTATGACTTAATGTAAAGTAATATTTCTGTTCCAATATGTTTTGTTTTTGTTAACTTGATGATCTAGTCTCTCTACAGCTAAGAACTAAAGAAGACTGCTGTTCAGTAATGTGAAAACTATCTTTGGTCCAATTTCAACAAAATTTGATGGATGCAAAAACACTTCCCATACTGCTGATTTTCAATCATCCTCTATTGACTGTCTAAAACTCTTTAGAAAATATTTTTTATTTGTATACACTTTTGCAACTTACAACCAACCAACCATGAGCGAAGTCTTGATTATAGAAGAGATCCTTGCAACATGATGTACAAATATGCAAGATGAACACAACATCCTGAGTCAAGTCGAAAAAATCTTTTTAGGATATCTAGGAGAAGTCTGTTTTTGAGAAAGAGCTATCTTCAAACTTTTAAAAAGTCATATCTTGGAAACGTAAGGTAGTATTAAAAAGATTAACTTATTTGATGCAATTAACTTTGAGGTTTTACTGTGTGAAAAATATTCAATCTTGCTCTGAAGTAAAGCAACTAATAGCCTAAAGAAACTAAATAATTTTTGCCAGCACTACCTTTCAATAAAAATGACCGTATTTCAATTATTTGAGAATTTAAGAAAAATACGTTCTTATGGTACCCTGTCAAGTGCTCACCACTAACTTGGTGAAACTTTTTTATAAATATGGAAAAGTATTGTGGTTTTTGTTTTGGAAATGCATAACTTTCGAGATACAGGGTGTCAAGGTTTAATTCTTTATTTTTGTATTTGGAAAAAATTGCTATATCACTATGGAACTTTAAGTTTGGTTTTTTCTATATGATGCTTACTATGTCATTAGTTGCGCAAAATTTTGTAAAATTTAGCTTTACTAATTTTTGTCCCTAATCATGGTATCCCAACAACCACGTTGGAGATTTCACCTTGATATTGAATTTTCACAGCTGTATCTCAAAAACTACGCGTTTCCAAAACAAGATCCATTTCAAAATTTGTGAATAAAATAGAAGTGACTTAGATGTTTATTTTATTTGTTTTTTGATTATACGAAAGTTTTCACTTTTTTTATTTATCGTCGCAGTAGGTTGAACTTCCTACTTGCAGTTACAAGTACTGTTACGAATATAAGTGTTAAAAAATTTGAATCGCATATAGATTGCTCGGATGATTCGTCAAGCGCCGACTATTCCAGAAAAAAAACTTAAAAATCCAGACATTACTGGATCGATATAGAACGTTTGGAACATTCACACGATTTGTCTAGAAATTTGTTAGCAGTCGCTATTATAATTTATTATTACTCTTGGTATTATTATTTATAAATACAACGGACTTTTATGCACAAAATGTTTTTAAAGATTCAGTCAGAAATTTATTTATTATACAATAGTATTTACATTGCAACTACCCCTATTGTTTCAGGTGCGCTTTTTTATTTTATTGTTGGTTTAGTTTTACATCAAACTAGAATGTTCTAAAACTAATAAAACAAAAGCTCAATGTGTGTGTGTTAGTTTTCATTTAAAAAACGAAACGTCGATGACAATCCAGGAATCTTTTTCTGCTTCAGCTTACAATTTTAGTTTCAGATCGTTTTGTTATCAAACTATAGCTATAAAAAAATTGAATTAAACCAACCAACAAGGTTTTGTTTTCTTTGTTTACATATCATATTAAAAATCTTGAAACTAGATTCCTAATATTTGAATTAAACTCCAACTTTTATTGTCATTTATGTATTAGTCAACAAATTTTATTTACGAATCACTTAAAATATGAAATATGTCTATCAATTAATTTTTTTTTAAAGTTCGTTTGTAATATTATTATCGGAAAGATCTTTAATGACGACTAACTTGAAACTCAAAACTGTAGACGAAAGTATTCTATATTATTCTACGTTAGTTCGTATTCCAGAGAATTTTGATATTTGTTTAAAATTACAAAAAACAAAAATGTGTAATTTCAGACAAACAGCAAACATCAAACATTCAAACAAAAAACACTACCTACCAGTTTTCTAAAACACTGGTGGGTTTAATAAACGTCAAAAAATCACTCCAAATTTAAATTTTAATTTTGAAATTCGATTTGACTTCAAGTGAACTTGCTAATTCGGCAACTTCATGAAAAGTGAATAAATCTTCAAATCCGAAATGAACTCTTTACCCCCAAAATTGGTTTAGTTCGTATTCGCACGCGTCTCACTTTCCCCCACCATTATGAAAAGAGCTTTGAAAGTGTTAACAACCAATAACAAACTTTACAACTACATTCGAAATTTTGTTAATTTCACTTTACCCACCTTTACCACGGTTAACAAATTATTTTGGGAAGACAAAAAGGGTGTTAAATTACAGACCTCGATAAGTAAACACATCGTTTTTCCATTTACAAATTATTAGTTTTTTAGTTAGTTTACAAACATATGAAATATAAAACTGATTAAACCAATGATTTGTGTTTACTCAAAAAGTGCTCCATTGGGTGTTGTTAGTTTAAACATATTTTACAACAGGGAAAACATAGATGTAATGGATTTTAATTCCATTTTCAGTTATTATAAATTAAATTAATATTATTTTAGTAAATATTATATAAATAAATTCTACAAGGAAAAAGTAAATCCTTCTGGATCAAGTGTCACATCAGTTTATTTAAGATTTGCCTAAAAAAGTAACTAAAGATCATTCACTTTATTATGCTATCGATACATTGATATATGACAACAACGGCATTCTGTCGTCTCTTCAACGTAATAAATCTTAACCTCTATTTTTTATAATTTATGAAATCTCAGATTCGACCATAAAAATTAAAATATACTGGTGTAATGCTAGATTTAACAACATTTAAAATACATCAGTTTTCATTAAATAAAAAGTAAATTAAAAATTCTGGCAGCAGAAAATTAAGCACTGCCTGTCGCGGATAATTAAAATTCTGATATGATAAACTTTTATAAAATCAACTAACATTTACAACGTCTTCGACTTGACATTAATAGGCTAATACCAAGTGTGTTTTTGTTTTTAATAAATGATGATGTTTTTATCTTTGTTATAGTAATTAATAAAAAAAGAAGCAACAAGTTGGAAAATACACGAAAAAAATTCTATTTACCTTAAAACAGCATGTGATTTTAACCTGGCAAAGGCGTTACTAACAAAGAGGTGACGATGGAATTATCAGATTTTATAACAAAAGAGAAACAGAACAATTGATTAGTAGCTTGAGATATCGATATCTACATCTATTAACTTCCCTTTCTCCTGTATATACTATGTTCCTTGCACTTCTTGGAACATTAACAAGATTTATATTAATTCGCAACACAAGGTGCTACAGAAGATCTTTAACAGTTTCATACATTGAAAATCTTCTTTTCTTCATTCTCATTTCGATTATTTTAACTGGACTAGTAGGTACTGAGCGAGGATTAAAAAGATATCTAGTGTGTTTAACATTATTGTCAATATTGTCTATATCTTTGATTACTTGAACTAAAGTTATTGCTGTATTGACCTGAACAAAAAAAATTGCAAGTATTTCAGATAACTGTCTAAACAAACTCATCATTGCTGTCAGTGACATTTGAAAAAGCAAGTGAGTAAGTAGTGGACAAGGTAGGTTTATACTTTTGACTTTGTGAACGCCGTTGAATCAAATTTGTGCTGAATATTGATAGAACATTGGTTTGTCTTTGGGCTAAAAGATTTGACCAAAATTGACTTTTGTTAGGCACCTGGGTAAAGTATTTTACTGTATCAGATCAGAAGATTTGGACGCAAAAGTAATTTTTGTTTAAGGCCGCCAACATGCCTTAAACTGCTTGTGACTCAAGTTTAGATACAGACACTATATTGGTCTTTCTGAATCATTCAAGCCGGTTAAGCTTTTTGAGTCCATAGAACATTTGGAACATCTCAAGTTGGTTGGACCTTTCAAGTTGTTCAGATTTTTCAATCTAGTTGGATTTTGCGGACCAATCAGTTGGGATTTTCAGGCAGAATTTTGCACCGTATCAGAACTTAGACCATTTGTATTATCATGATACACGAAAAATTTTCTCATTTTTTGCAAACCGATTTGGAACAGTTTATATAGTCCTTATTAGGACTTAATTGGTTAAATTTGTTTGTAACAAAATAAAATAGATGCCTTCGTGAATTAATACTGAAAAGGAAAGAAAAATAAACGGAATGCTCATCTTAATTGATTTTTTCCAAGAATCTCACATGTGAAAGAAATTTTGAAATGGAGTGTTCAGAAGTTATTTAGATGCAAGCGAGTTTGAATCGTTTTTGCTTAAAACAGCTCGAAACCATTTTGAACACAAGAATCACTACAATAACGAGATTTTAGTAGACAATATTGATATTATAATATAATGCACTATCGTTACTAAACCTTTTTGACTATACTTCAGTTCATGCAAATGAAAGAGCCAAAACCAAGAAGAGAAAAGTAACCCCAAAGTATTTGTTGAAAACTAAGACCATGAATTTGTTGTTTTGTTGCACCAAAACTTATTGATACAATAATACCCGCACGTTTTCATTATAATCTAGAAAGGTTTCCATGAGACGATGTCGACTTGCGAAAATTCCTTCCGTCTCATCTATAGTTAGATAGTAGGAACGTATTAGAGAAAGGAAATGTCCTTCTTTTTCTAAATTTACAAGAGTATTTGATTTTGTTTCAGGTATCAGTTAAACAAAGAATCCACTTTCTAGATTCTTGGAGAAAAAAGCTGAAACAGTACTTATTTTCGTTTCGTGTGGCCTAAAGGAAGAAGAGATTTTATAGCCTACATAAATGTGTTTTTGGTTTGTAACGGTTGGAACAAGAGTTTTTTTCCAAGGCTTAGTGACTAGAGATCTTGCAACCACGCAGAACCCAGATAATCCTCACATTATCTGAAACCTATTTTTGTTGGATCTCAGGGATATCCGGTTTCATATGTCATTTTCTGCAAACAGCTTAGGAATCATCTGATTCGAGAACCTCTTTATAGAGCTACTTGTTGTTAAGGGAGCCTGGTAATTATTTTGCGTTTATTTTGAAGTCTGAGAGGGACTCTCATGTCTGGTTTGGAGTGGATCACTAAGAGCTGCAATAAAAGCATAATGTAATAGGAACAAAAACAGGGCAAGGATAGAAAAATAGTTTCTGTTAACTAGCAGAAAATTTTTGTTTTATAATGCAAAACTGTTTTATCTAAGTTATTAATGAATACCCTCAAGAAGCTAAATATTGCACAATTGAATTATTGCGCCTTCCGTCGAGCATATCTAAAACTAACCAATAAGGCAAGAAATTCAGAAAAATCTTAGAATGCAATAAAGACAAGGAAATCCAAAAAGGAGAATACGAGAAGAGGTCATAATCTATGTCAAAGTTTATTTTCTATATTTCAAAAATGATTGCGTAGTAGAAGTTTGGTCATAACCAATAGCAAAAATTAGCTGAACTACTTTTGACTATAAAACCTCTATTACTATTTGTTTGACACAAAGGATAAAGGCTCATCATTGTTGGTTTCGCACACTTCACTTTTAAAAATTTGCGTTTGTGGCACTCTCAAAAGCAGCAGTTAAAACGAATCCAAAACTAATAAGAGTCGGTTCAATGGACAAGATCAAGATTAACTCTCTTGAGATCAAGAGCTAACCATGAATCTTAGTCTTGCTATTTTGTTTGTAATGAATTTCACTATTTTTTAGCAGGTCGTAGAGTATAAACAACAAATTTGCTTAAGAATATTTGAAGATTAAAAATGCCACAGGTTCTAAGTGTCAAAAATCAATTTGGTACTTAAAACACTTTTGGCCAAAAAGTCCCAATTGCACTTAGAACCTTGGCATTTTATTTCATTGCTAATTTAAAAAACTAAGCTCTTGATAATTTTATAAAGTGCAACAATACCAAACATTAAAAAGTTTTAAGTCAATAGTGCATATTGTATTTGAGATATTGGAACAAGAAATAATGGCAATTTACTTTTAGAAGGTTATATGTGGAAAATACAATTCTGTTCATGAATGATGCATCCTATGCAATCCTTTGCAATATTCAAAAGCAATTTTGTTTTTCCAGTAGCGCATAGTAAACATTTAGTATTAAATGCATCCAAATGAAACAGAAATCAAAATCACAAAATCGAGTGAAATCAAGAAAGGTATTAAAAGCATGAAACTCCTTAGTTGAGAAAAGACAGAACATTAAAGCAACACAATGATGAATAAAACATCTTGATCTTGTGACTCATAGTTTCAATGAACTTGAGTAATCAGTGTAAAATCATGTTCTTTAAGGTATGGCAATCTTTCTTGTCTGAGCCCGTCTATTGCATTTTAAAATAACCCGCATATTAGCTTTGTCTTGCAATTTCTAAAACTCGAAAATGTAAGAAGATATATATAAATTCTGACTGCATTCATGAACTGGGCAGGAAAAAGTAGACCATACACTTGTATTCAGTTCTTTTCTAGATATTCTAGTTTCTGAGATACCCTTGGATATGAATCACACTGTACCAAGAAAAAAAATTAAGCAGAATTGATAGAGCGTATAGTACCAAAAAAATCTTTTTTAAATATTTCTCCTACTCTCTATCCAAAATACCATCAATAGTGACTTTTACATATTTTTAACTAATTTTTATTGTCATGTGGTATCTTTATATTAGAGAAACTTTTATTTTTATTAGAAATAACACCTCAATAATGATTTTATTACTATTGAAAATTTTCTAAGCTGCTTTAATCTTTAGAATGTTAGAAATGATTACGATAAGTTTTAGAACCGCTGCGCTGGCGGCGTAATTTGGTTTAGTCAGCCGAATTTTGTTATCAATCACATTCTGGTGTGTCTGTCCGTTTCGCATTAAAGTAAAGCTGTTCGCGGAAAACAGATATGTCTATTTCAAACAAAATCATGACGGGAGCTAAACCTTCGGTAAGTAGTACTTTAACCCTTTATTTTCTAACAGAACAAAAGGAAAAAGCTTAACAGTTGCTTAAACGTAAACAGAGTGCACACCAAAATAACTAAATAGATTTTAACAAAAGAACATCTTTTAACGTAAGATTATTATTAGAAAGGTGTTGATACTGTTAAACTCTGAATTTAATTCTGATATACCGAATGTTCCATGGACAATTTTAAAGCTGTCATTTCCGGTAAGATCGGAAGCGATTCTAACTTCCGTGACTGAATTTAATGGCTAGATTATACCGGTAGTTTGATTTTTCATTCAGAAAATAATAAAAGCAGTAGTAGTGCCCTTTTGTTTTATTAACATCCAATACGGTTGCGTTAATAAATTTTATCAGTTGTATTCACGTAGAAACTTTGTTTCAAGTTTAATAATTATTTTTATGCTGTGGGTATATTTAAAACCATTTTATCTTATTTTCCTTGAAACTTATTTTGTTAGGGCTAATGAGCATTGCCTCGCAGAAAGGTTCACTTTCTTTATATCAATTTAAATTTATCGATTGAAGTGAATCTGATTAAATTCTATTTGATCTACGTAATTTAATATATCAGCCCCCTAAAGTTTCAGATTATTTGCGTAATTGGGAATTCTGGTTTGTTTTTTATTTATAATTTAGAGCCCAAAACTGATTTTAACTAATAATAAATAATTTTATGAATTTAACCAATACACTTTTATTGTTTAAGCTTGTAACGTTGTTGTACTGAGAAATATTACAGATATACACAAATAACTAATATGAAGTTCTGAAAAACTAGTAACTAACATAATATTGTTAAGGTAGCTTTTGTAAATTGCAATATTTGTTTCTTGCCCTCCCATGATAAAAAAGGGTCAGTCTCTACTGCTTATAATTTTAAATTTACACACCATATGATTGCGCAATAGAATTAAGACAGATATGAGATAAGATAGATCGATCATTAAATTTAAAGTTTTTCTCTATTCATTAATTTTTCTTTTATTTTTTAAAGTTTTTAGAAAGATTATAAATCCTTACAACGAGATTCTAATCTCAGAATATACACACACCGATAACTTTGTTAAGCATTGTTAAAGCGATCGGTACGGAATGCATCTGACACGGCATCAATACCTGCCGAAAAGATATTCCCTTCAATAGCAATAGCCTAACGGAAATACGTAACATATTGATATATAAGATATTATTATGTAACTTCCATAGCTATCTATGTAGATTTTTACGTAGGCAGCATCTGATTTTTTTATACGTTGGGTTTTTTATATTTTCTGTAACAGATTGCACAATATCTTATGTTGCGAAACTGATATTTAAAATACACAGTATTAATAATCTGCCAACTAAATAATTGAGCAGATGATGGACACGTGATTTAAGCTATTTGTAAACAATAAAAAACGACTATTTAGGATGAGCTTGGAGAATGCGTATGTTGCTTCCACAAGCTCACACCATGTGTATACAAGTACATGTAAAAAAAAAGAAAAGAAAAATATTTATACGTCTATGCTAAGGGCAAACAAAGTTCAATACCGTTTCAATATTTATGTATTAAGTTTAAATATGGAAACGGAAATGGCACCCTTGCTATTTGCAGGTCGCAGTGCGTATGGCAGCTCTAGTTAATTCGTTGAAATTCGTGGGTTGAACGATACTGATGTAAGCCTTCGTTTCGCAAGAATAATTGATTTGTGGTTTAATTTGTACGATTACACGCTATTACTGAATTTCTAAAGCACCGACGAACTATTCGGGGGTTTATGTTGAGTTGTTTTAAATGTTACCGTAATGCCTTTAACAGATTTTAAAATCCGAGTGCGCAGAAGATATTTTAGAAACTATGATTTTTATATCTAGATTTCTATCAGAGAAAGGACGCTCATTAATAGTTATTTGAAGGTTAGTAACTACTGTTTTGGCTTATGGGCTCAGCGATGACATTTTAAACAACTGAATTATTATATTAACAATTGTAAAAGATAAACAATAGGTGACTAGATAACGTATAGGTTTTCCCAAAGAATTTCATATAACTGTCTTTGGTTTTCTTTAGACACTATTGTTTGCCAGGCGTCTGTTTTTAATACTCAAAGCTACATAAAATCATAAATGTTTGCGGACAATGCGGTATCTGCCGCTTTATGTGCTAGGGCAAGGTGGCGTTTGCCGCTCAAATTTCTCTGGTTCTAACCTTAAATTGTTAACTTGGTTAAGTGCGATTTGTCAGCACGGTAGTGCTTTGTGTTGTGTTTTATTAGTTTTTATAAGTGTCCACTAGAATGTGGTAACTAGTTATAATAATGTTTTAGTTTTTTTGTTCTACATGTTGTTTGCTCGTAAACAACAATTTGTGACATTATTTTAAATGTCTATGAAAATTAGTCATAAATCTGTCTTTTTTTGTGAACTCAATGGATTTCTCGGTGCATTTCAAGCATTAAATTTAAATTTCGTTTGCGTATTTGCGTTTCATACAAATTCATTGTTTTATTCATTTCTTCATTGTGAGAACATTTTATTTAGGCTTTATCTATGAAACTTGATATGCAATCTTATCGTCATTTCGGTTTGGTTTCGTTTATGAACCTTCAGTATATTTTTATGCCATTATAGTTTCGATTCGGGTTGTATTTCTAGAAATAAATGCTTGCTGCATGTCTGGTTAAAAGAACGTTTTAAATTAGTAGTATACGATCTCAGTAGTGACGATGCTGTGTTAGAACCAAATTATGATTATAATTATAATTATAATTTTCTGAAATGCAAGAACTTTTTCAGACAATTTGATTTGTTAGTTTCATTTTCTAACGTATAGAAGATTTGATCGTAACAGATAACAAGTTACTAAACAACCTTATCATATTTTTTAATTCAACGACGGTGGTTTCTACTGTTTTTGAAGTTCAAATAAATTCTCCTTTCTTTCATTAGAATCTTTTACGTTTTTCACTATAAGGTATGGTTTAGACGTTAGAGTTTAACAAACTTGTATGTCTGCTTTTACTTTTGAATAATATTTCTTAATTTAGTTTGCAATTTTGTTATCTCTCGCTTTTTGTATGTTTTATCCTTTTTGCAGGAGTGGGATGTAAGCATAGAACACAATTTATTACCTTCTGCAACACTCTCGTTGGTTACACTTCATCTGTAGTTCATTACAGATCATTTTATGTTTTTTTTTTAATATTACTGATATGTTTATTAGTAACGGCTGGTGCCGTTTTAGTACGGAAAGGCAACACTAAATAAGTAAAACTTTTTTAAAAACTAAAGAATTAATTTTTTGTTTTTTTCTTGTTTTTATATATCTACCTAATAGTTAATGAATATAGCATAGAATTCTAATAACGTTTCATTGGTCATATTAGAAATATATCAGATGAATATTTATTAAAATTTCCAATAAGAATTAAAAGAATGAATTTTTTATTTTAAATAGGATGCAGTCCTATCGCTCTTTTTATATGTACGTATTTAAATTACTACAGATTATAAAACATGCAAATTTACTAAAGCAAATCGTATCTCCAGGGATTCGTTAATGAAGCGTAATTACAGTAATATTATTCATTAGGCATGCATACAGCAGTTGCCAACGAAATAAATGCTTAAAGTATTGCACGTAATTCACGGATGACCTTCAATCTAGTGCTCAAAGACGAGCTTTATTAACCACTCACTTGCAGGTTAAAGTTATCCTAATTATGCGAGGAGAATTTTTAAATTGCAAATAAGAACTGCGAGAATATTGACAAGATGATTTCACAGGAAAACGGGCGTCAAACAAATACGTTTTAATTTAATGAAGCTTCTTCATGTTTAATTCGTATATACGTAGAAACATTTCATGGGTTTCAATAATAAGGAAAAGAAAAATTTAATTTACGACTGGAAGATTTTAAAATTGACTTTTGTAAGTAGTAACAATATATGTGTAGTGCAGATTCGCTTTGCCTTGCACTTACTTTAGAATTATTAACCCGAAAGCAAATCTCAGAAAAAGTGCCCGTATTAGATACGTTTAATTAGACCCTGCAAGAAAAGACACTATGACGAAAAATTTTACTATTATTCCCTACATTGTAACAGTTCAACTAAAAAACTAGAAAACCTGAAACTGCTTTTTTATCTGTATAGTATACAGTGTGTTTCTGAAAAGACTCGACAAGAGAGATCGATGAGAGATGTCACAACACGTCACATTAAACCTATGGTATACAGTAAAAGTTCTCAAAGTTCGTTTGGAAACTTTTAGGATTGGTGTATTGACGCAGTATGAAAAAGTTCACACAGAAAATTTGGCAAGAAAGAAGATTGATATAAAAGGTTTTTCGGACTTTTTCATATTTACAGATCACAGTATGATGAATACTTTAGAGCTTTAAAAACCTACTAAAGAAGAAAACTAGATACTCCCTTTGACAGAAAAAAAAAGTATCCAAAGTGTTTTTCAAACTTCAAATCTACACAATTCTTATTTCTAGCTTGCAATACGACGAATTTCGTCTTGGGCCTCTGAACGAATCAGAAGTCCTAAAAGTCTAGATAGATATCTACTTTGGAAAAACGGGAATTGATCCAAACATTTTCTCAAATCTTTTATCAATACAGTCCCAATACGACGAGGCTCATTTGAACTCCTGCACAGATCGAATGTTTCGAGAACTTTCTGGGATAAGCTTGGATCGGTATGCAAAAACAAGACGATAGTTTTAACAAAGAAAAAATTAATGCAAAAGATTTTTCAAACTTTTGACTTACATAATTTCTATTTGGCTTTTGGACCGCTACGAGAATCAAAATTTATTATTCACTACAGCACAGTCTTAAAGACATTAACAGTCGAGGCACTTAAAACATTAATAAAAAAATCAAAATTTTTGAGAGGCTTACTGATATAAAATTGGCGCGATAAAACAAAATCCAAACGACCTTTTTTGGCAAAAAATAAGGTTGATGCAAAAAGTTTCTCAAACTCTCAAATTTGAAAGTATTGGAAACCTCTTGAAATAAACTGGGTTGGTCTAACTCATCCATTGAGTTCCTGCTATATTTTGGATATCATCTTTCCATCTCGTTTTTGGTCTTCCTGAGTTTTTCTTTGTTATTCTAGGAGGCCATTCGGTTACTTTCCTAGTCTATCTGTTGTCTTCAGTTCTCATAAGATAACCTGCACATTTCCATTTAAACTTTTGTTTGTTGGCTGTTTGTTCTGCTGTATCTCTCACTCTTGTTTTCTGGCGGATTTATTCGGTGGTCTTTTTGTCTTGTAGTCGTGTCCCTAACTTGTTTCTCTCCCTTTTCCTTTGTGCGATTTAAACTCCATGTCTCTGCACTGTACACCAGAATTGGTAAGACACCCTGGTTGAATACTTGCGTTTTTGGCTGTTAGCTGTTTGGAATTAAATACACTGCTAGGTTTGTCTATATTCTTCTTCTTGTCTCCGGCAACTGGCTATTTTTATCAAAGGATATTCTTTGTCCAAGACATACATATTCTTCTACAACTTTGATTTTGTTGTTGTTGTCAAGATTGATTTCTGGCGTTGGATATTATTTTGGTTTTAATTGCGTCCATTGTTAAACCATAGATTTTTTCAGTATCGTTTAGCTCAATTAACATTGTTTTTAGATTATCCATACTTTCAGCAAGGAGTACGATATCGTCTGCAAAGCAGAGGTTGTTTAAGTATTCACTGTTGATATTTATGCAATTTCTTCCCACTCAAGTATCTTAAATATTTTAGGAGAGATTGTGTCTCATTGCCTCACGTCTCTCTTTATACGAATTGGATCGGTTCCACCCAAAACTTGAACTGTTATAGTAGCGTCGTTGTAAAGCGAGTTAATTAGCTTGATGTATCTGCTGTCGATACGGTTTCTTCTAAGAGCATTCAAGAAAGCCTACTTCTTAACTGTATCGAACGTTTTCTTGAAGTCTATAAAAGCTAAAAAGATCTTTTAATTTTATTTCTGATATTTTTCGACATTCGTGGCTTGTTCTACAAGCTGTATCTGTTAATATTCTTGTTAAAAGCTTGTACGTATGAGACAGCAGTGATATGGGCCTATAGTTTTTAATATCTTCTTTGTCACCTTGTTTGTAGATCACAATAACGTTTTTCTATGTCTGAGGTATTTCTTCTTTATCAAGACAGTCATTAAAGAGCCTTTCTAGATATCTTAATAGCTTCGGGCCGCCCATTTTTATGTACTCTATTATTATATCATCCGGTCCTAATGCTTTTTTATTCTTCACCTTCTTCATCGCAGATTTAATCTTGTATCTTTTGATTTCTGTAGTTCGGTGATATCCCACTTTATATATCGTATTTCTTCTTTTAGCTGTAGTATTCGGTCTTTAGTTTTCAAGATTCTTGTGGTGAGTGTCGCTACGTTTAAGGATAATGGGCGCGTTTAGCGAACACAAACGTTGACTAATAGCGCTTTTCAGTGCTCAACATGTTTAGTTTTGATGATTGCCAACCGTTGCCAATTCTCTGAACGCAACCGTTTAATACTCCCACAACGATATACGTTGGCGTTAATCTGAATTTAACCGCACTCAACCCATCTCAGCGGAAAAATAACAGCTGACGTGATTTAGCAGCGGTTGTAAGTCAGCGTCTAGTCAATAAATTCGTTCAGAGAGTCGCTACTAGTCAGCATACTCAAGAGTTGGCAACGGTTGCGTTCGCTAAACGCGTCCACTGTCTTTATTCCCACAGAATCCTTGAGGCGGGCCTTTTTACAGGGGTGGGATTCTGAAGTATAGTTCTAGCCACCTGAGGTACCTCCAGATTTGTCTTGAGATTTTGATATTTTGTAGGCCTTAAAACGCCACGCTGGCCAGTATTTGAAATCAGTCTCATCTACCTGGACAACAGACGTTGTTGAGTAGTAGCCCGTTTGAAGACAGACACTACTCCAATGCTTTCTATATTATCTCTAGTAAAGCTGAGGACTGAAAACTTGTCTTCTCCACCCTCACCGCCGTTGTGGTTTTCATCTGTAACTCTGAACAGGTTCTATCAGCCGGTGTACAACTTACAGAGCGGCAAATATTGTTTTAAACCTCTTCAAGAATCAAGATGTTTTAGAAAGATGCTGAGATAAGCTAGGTGCGGCATGAAAGAAGCTCAGATAACTTTTTTAACAGGAAAGAAAGATTCTCAAAACTTAAGGCTACAAGCTTTTAGAAATAGACATGATGCGGCATAAAAAAGTTTCGGACTTACACAATCCTTTGTTTTACGGATTGTAAGTTTTGGAAATCTTAGCGTGGCATAAAAAGTCCAAAAGGCATTTTCTTAAAATTTACAAAATTTACCAGAGAGCATTTATAACAGAAAAGTCAATTGGAATAGAAGGTTTAATTCAAGAAAAATTCAATGGGGTTGAAAATCTCAACTTTAAAAGTTGGACCCAAACTTGGATTTTGGGCTGAGTCGTGCATTGAGCAGATTTGGAAATTTGGAAAAGCCTTTACAGTTAGCTACTACTACCTACATTAATATCTAGAAGAAAGTATAGAAAGAGACGTCTAAGGTATATTTGATATTAGAGGAAAGGGGTTTACATTTCTCAAAAAGAAAATTGGAAATTATTGTTTTTAAAATAAAACAATGTAACAACTTTAGGTACAGATTAATCTCTTAATTGTCGTGGTAGGTTTTATTTGTACTTTATTTTTTATGTTATCCTTCCGCAATAAAAAACCACCAGCCGCTACCGGCATTAAACAATTTTCTTACATTTGTGCTAAATAACGAATAGGACTCTTTTTTTAAGACTGTTTTGGAAAGGATTTTGTGAGGCACTTGTGTTTATCTACATTTAACCTCTTTTTAAATTTTAATATATTAGTACAGCCTTTTTAAATTCATGTTTAGATATTATCATTATAATGACATCAGATGAGTTTGAAACTTCTGCGGCTGAATAAAAGAGGTAATGATCAAGTCCATCAACATTCGATTAATAAATGCTCCCTAAACAACTGCCTTGCTAACATCTTTAAAATTTATATTTAATCAATTCTAATAGTATAATTAAAAAGGCTTCAACCAATTTTTCTCATTTAATTTACTCGCGGCCATTTAATTTTATCATTCCAATATCTTTAATTTATATTTATTTGTTTTCGTTTTTTTCTTTCTTAAAGAAACTTTTCATTTACATCGTTTAACTCAAATTAAGAAGTCCTTAATTTTGAATACGACTGAAGAATTCCATTCCATTGTTATACAGAAACGCAGGCGGTATTCTTTAAGAAAAAGTAAATATGCTGATTAATTTATGCACTACTTCTGAAGTCGCTTGGTTTCTCAATATTTTAAAAACCAAGAACTTTATGAAATGATTTATTTTAGTGTACCTCAGATAAATTTATACGGGAATCGGGGTGGAATTGAAAATCAATTAGATCAGCGCGATAAAAGAAACTACATTTAGAAAAAATCGACAGCTTGATAACAATTTCCTTTTTGCTTTCACTGACATGGTTCGCACAATTGAATTCAATATACTGAGCGTTCTATTTGAAACAAAGCTAGCTTATAGAGAGCTCTGAAACTTATCGAATTGAATTATAGCCTCTATAGAAAATAAATATTTAACATTAATCTCAGCAATTTCATATCTTTTTTGAAAGAAATAATGAAATTAATATTATAAAAAAATATTATTGATTGATAGACATAAATTATTTTAATGTTGTATGTTATATTAAAATTGTTTTTTCTGCAGAGTTTTTTATAAAATGCATTTATTATTTAAATATTTTTAAGTAAGCATATGTACGTAGATATTTCTAAAAAGATTTAATTTAAAGCACGTAATTCACGTAATAATTATTTAAAAAATGATGATAATAATCTTAACTTCTACACTGATTCTATGCTGATTGAACTAGTAATTTAGGACTTTAAAACAAGCAGTTTGAAAACGATTGTGCTACTTGATTTGTATTCAAGGTTCTCGCTTACTGAGGATATCATTTCAATGTGTATAACTAGCTTGCATATGTTCATTATTTTAAACGCTGATTCCACTTCCGCCAGCAAGCAAATCAATTTGTTACAAAGAGAGTTTCTTAGCCTGCCTGCTAGTCTTAAAATTATTATTCATTCTATAATATTTTAACAATAAATATGTTTTATAGAAGTTTATCAGTACGCTTAGTATTTTTTATTTTCCATTTAATGATGACAAAAACATCAGACTGTATGGGTCTAGCCTAATCGGTTTTAGAATTATTCAATTGTTTATTGTGCAATCATCAAACTTTGCGATTGGCCTGCTTATAATAATAGTAAAGGCATAACTGAGTTTTTCAATTTATTCAATTTTGATATTGAAATTTTTCTTATTTTTGGTTATCAGTTGCAAAAATGCAGAACTAGTCAAATTCCAAAATATAAAGGGTAAATCATTTTAAAAATCAAAGAAGTTACATTTTGTGCTTTCGGATCATCCTGTATAAAGAAGACGATAAGTATAATCTGACTAATCATATAAATATTACCTATTTCAAATTGTTTTAAAAACAAAATTCTCATTAATCACACCTAAGTGACTCGTTAAATTTAACGTGGTTGTATAGAGTGGTCTAAATTCGAGGTAAATGCTTGATATCTCAGAAACTAGCATAGATAGAAAGGAACTGAATACACATTACCAATCTATCTTTTCTGTCTAGTTTATTAACGGAATCAGAACTTATCTATCTTTTTTTGTTTTTGAGTTATTTGACAGCAAGAAACAATTTTACTCCTAAACTTTTTTGTATGGTTTGAATATTAAAATATAGTAGCATGCCAAGACCAAAGAATAGCTTATTAATAACGTGTTTGTCCGACAAAATATAATTAAAAAGACAGTTATTGAATACATCATAATTTAATTGATGACTGTAAACTTGCAAATAGTTAAAATCATTTGAAAAAATCGCCCAGTATATAGCAAAATCTTTTTCACTGAAAAGTAATTATTTTCTTTTATTTTTCGAACAACTCTTTCTAACACGCCCATACAAGAACCTTTTTCATAAAAAAATGTGTTATAAATTCTTATAGAAAAAAGGCGACATATAAAGCAAAAAAAAAGGTATAAAACGAGCTCTTTTGTAGAATTTACAAAATAGACGAAAATCTCAATATTCAAATTATTTTTAAATGAGAACTTTTGAAGTAAATGCGTTTAATTCGTATTTGGTCGCTCTTTCAAACTTCAGTGATAATATTACCAAAATTATTAGCTATAAGTAGATGCTTCTGAAAGTATTTATTCTCAAAGAGGTGCTTTGAACGAACGAATTTCTTTTTTTCTTTTGATTTTATTTTGTTCGAAAATAATTTTAAAAAATATATTTCAATTTTTTGTTTTTGTTTCAATATCGCACCAACCATTGATTTACACAACAGAGAAAGAAACGTAACTTTTAATGTAGCAAGTTACTTACGCTACGTAAAAAGATTATAAACTGAAGTTAGTGTATTGCTGAAGACTTTTTTATCGTTTGCAGAGATCTAAAAGAAAACTAAGTAAGCAACGAAGTTTTAAGTTGAAGGAAAACACTTTGGAAGTTTTGTTAGATTGTTAGGCACACAACTATAAGAACTAACGTAATAGGCAGTCATTCTTAACTTCTTATGAGAACATCTTTTTATCAAGAGAATGTAAAACTTCAGCTTTCTGAGAATTTCTTGAAACATAATGTGACATAAGAATGCGACTTTTTAAAGCACATAAATCAATTTTTTACTGTTTTATAAGTTGCAGATGTTTCCTTTTTCAATTTGAAAATTAAAAGTTAGGGGTTTATATGCTGTGGTAAACCTCTTGATGTCTGCAGTAAACTAATAGCTCTTTTTTACGCAAACTTCCAAACTTTTTATCTTGAGACGATAGCGAAAGTTTTCACGGCCAAAGTTAGTAACTGAAGTCACCAGAGTTTCTTGAGAAAGCAAAATAACCCCAACTTGTGAAGAGCAGTATAGAAACTCAATGTGTCAACCGCACAGGCTCTTCTCGTTGAGAAGAGAAAAACAAAAGGTTATTTATAGACAATAACATATTATGATATGCAAGGACTAACTGATTATACAATTAGTATAATCTTAGATTTTTACAGCACGACAGTAAAAAATCGAGGCAAACACAAATGTAGGTAGACAATGTAAAGTGAAATACTGGAAGGAGAGATCCATATAATGTAGATACCATTAGATAACAATACGGGAAAATAGAAAAAAAGATTTTTGTTAAGACTTATGTAACGCTTGATATAGACATAACCATAAATAATTAGTTTATAAATTTTTGGAGGACCATACAATTAACATGAATTATGATAAGGTTGTATGATGATATTTTGAGAAGAATTCACGTGTAACCTGGAAGAGAAAAAAATTTTTCTTTGACCATAATAGATATTTTGGGTTCCAATTTGTAAGCGCCAAATTGAAAGTGACAGATTTTGCTCGCCAGTTGATTTTTACGATTACCACGTAGCTTTGTTTGTTGACCAGGTATTTCTGTCATTTTTGACAAGGTTGAGATTCTTCCGGGTTTATTTCTGTCCAATTTCGTTGAAATTCTAGGCAGTTCAGGGCTTTGGTTGCACTTCGGTGCACATTTTGGCCTGATTACTTCTAGTTGATCTAAATTTGCTGGATTAGAACTTGTATACAAATTGAAATCTTTGTCTTGGATCAAGGTTTTTTTGTTCTGTAGTCCTCTGTTTGATGTTATTTTGTACTCCAGAAGTCTTGGGGTTTGTGATTTGATTTGACAAAAGTGTCTACTGTTATAAAACGCATTTTTTATTTATGTATGTCGCTCTTTTGGTATGTTTTATTGATAACCGATTACATTTTAATCCTCAAGTATTAACTTTTTGAACAACTTGTAACGTGACTTTGTTTTGAGTTATCTTATCACACTATTTATTTTGTCGTTTATTGGACAACCATAAGTTGGCAAAGTTTGCGAATTACTTCACCTTTTGGTTTTTTAGCAACCATACTATGGCATTTGTGTTGTCGTATAACGAACTTAGCACTTAGATGTCGTTCTGTGTGGTTTTGTACGATTGTGTGGTACGGTTTGCTATTGCAGTTTTACAAAAGGCGTATTGGGCATGTTTTGCTTTGATCCGGTCCTTGTGACCTTTGATTACAGTTTTGGATTAAATTGTTCGGTTCAGTTACAGAAAACTCATAATCTGCTGATATCATAGTTTGGGCAATGGGATGTCAGGATCATAGGATGCTTATAGTAATTTTTCAGTTTTTGGTATAGACAATATAGGAAAATTTTTCAACTGACTTTTGTTTTTGATTGCTAATAACTTCAGTGTAAAACGTCAACCTTTAGACATATCAACATAAATTTTATATTAATTTTTCTTTAATTTATTTTTATCGATAAGCTTCCTTTCATGCATTGAACTTGAACTAATTAACAACCTTCATTTTGCCTTTTTAGATAGTTTCAAGCTTATAAATAATTTTAAAGTGGTTAGCAAACTCTAACTTTATTTTCTTCTAAAGTTTCTTGCACGCAAGTCTAGTATCAGCTCTAATTAGACATTTAAACGGCAATTACATGCTAAATTCCCTTTACTATAAAATTTTAAACGCTAAATTGCTACACAAAGGAAATAAAACAAATAATAAATTAGTTTCGTTATACTTCCATAGAAATGATAAATAAAGAAAAAAATAAATGAAACTTCAAAGGCTATTGTAAAGTAAAATTACGGCGAATTAATCATCAGGATCTGACTGTGCAATCAGTCTAACTGAATTCGTCCATATTGATGTAATGGAAATGACAACTTATTAGAATGGTAATATATCCATTCGCACACAAACTCTATCAGCAACCGAGAAGTTCGGGAAACAATGAAACAAAACTTGGAGTTCTTTACTGTTGTTAATCAGAGAAAGAGAAGGTAATAGCTTTTCTAGATTTAAATTATCAAAGTGCTTTAAAATACAATTCAATATTGTCAAATGTAGATGATCGTTCGAAGCGTTTCCGTAAGTTGTGTCGCATTGTGTTCTCATCTCGATTTAATTGTCGGATAGTTTTGGTTACCTATCTACGAGAAATGCGAGGATAATAAACCGGATTTAATTATTTCAACAACAAAACTTCTGCAAACCAATTGTGTATCATTTTACCGAATTAAGGGAAAATGGGTTAATGTAAATTTAAAGCGAATTTTACTAGCGAGGTATTAAAAGATTAAGTGTCTTCCTTTACTTTTTGTTTTTGGGATATTCAAATGTGTTTTTTATGAAAATGCCATTTTCTTCGTTTGTGACTTAGAAATTTACTATTGCAACATCTTCAAAGTGAATAATCACCTCAGAGTAGATAAATTTAAAGTGGATATGGATATAACCGCAAACTTTTGTGTATCAGAATAACCAGGTAAGGCCTAATTCTGCTGTGTACCATAATGCCTATTAACCTGAAAAAGACACCAAGGTGGGTAAAATTATACCTGGTATCCTTAATGTTACATTTCCACTCTGAAGACGATTACACATCTTAATAGTTAAACGATTTCTAAAATGAATTCATCTCAAAAGAAAACCACGATTACATACCATATATACAGGGTGGTTTAAACTCGACGGAAAATTAGATTATCTCGCTTACTAGCACGGATAAAAAGAAACTGGTTAAATACTTACGACCTAGTTTTTCAAGACACATTCGTTGATAAAAACAAAAATTTGCTGTCTTTTTTTGTTTTTAAGATCTAGGCAAGAACTGAAAGTTTCAAGAAAGTGTAACAGACATTTCTTTATTTTTATCTAGAACTCAGTAATGTACTTATATTCTCTACCAAGATGCCGTATCTTATTGGATATGAAATAAAATCTTACTGGCTTTTTTTTGTTAATATCATTTCCGCTTGAGCAGCGTCTTTTTGTTTGAGCATCCGTCAAAGGCATTCGTTGATATTATGCTGTTTGCGTTGCCTTCAAGTATAAATGGGGCAGACTGTATAATAGCACACTGCACTGCTTACATTATTTCTTAAGTTGCGAAAACTCAGCTGCTTGGAATTTAGAATTAAATAGAAAGTAAATCTAAGCCTGTTTAAGGAATCAGCAAGAAGTAAGTTAGAAAGCTAAAGATGCAACCGAATTAAGGATTTTGGAGAAATAAAATTGTTCAAAATCTCCGGGGAAATTACACGCACGATCTGGAGAGTATCGTTTTTACTTCTTCATTTAATTGTTTTTAATCATGGCCTTATGCAATTCTTACTGTCTGCGCTACATTAATAATATTTTCATAAAATTGCTTTCATTGCCTACCAATCATTTTTAAGTTATGGGTATAACTGCAACGTCCTCTTTACAACATTTTCAGTTATTAACATTCAAATTCTTGTTTTGAAAACTCATTCGTAACACACATTTCTACAAAACATAAACATTCTTCTGATTTAATATTTATTATTATTTCAAGTTCAAGTTCCTACTAGAATAAGATAAACTCGAGCACGTTCTAGTGATTGTTAAAGCTGTAGAAAACATGGACAAAGCGAGATGAAATTTTAATTATTAATTAAAATCCAGCTTGGCTTATTTGACACCCGCGGTGTTTGTTTCCCTTCGTTTTGGAATAAATTACTACAGTTATACAAACCAACCATTACTAGATATAATTAAATTTAGGGTAATATGCGATATGATTTGATGCAATTTTCATGGAAAAGGCAGATTAGTTGCTAACAATTTTATTAAGTTATACAAAAACTAATTATTAGTATTTTCCTTCTTTTTGAGAAAAACGATTTGAATTTAGCTTATTAAATACTCTCGAATAAAGAAGCTGATTTTTTCCCATTATTGAATATATTAGAATATTTAGAAATAATAAAAGAAAATCTCTACTGATGACATAAACACTGAGCATATACAGGGTTCTTCACCGCAGTCGATTTTCCCAAAAATAAACTCTTTACTGAAGCTTGCAAAACTTAGAACCTTGTGCTTCTAACGTTAACTTGCAAGGTTAAATTTGAAGTCTTATGTTACATTATGTAGAAAAATATCGTGGACTGTCACAGTCGCAATATGCTGCATATAGCCGTATCGAGGGCGCCACTAACAAAACGTCAAGATTCAAAATTATAACCTCAATATTTAGTTAACCTAGTTCCAAAGTTTTATCAAAATGCGGCGAATGATTTAGCCATAGTAAATTTTTAAATTTGACAAGTCAGCCGAAAAAATGTAATTGAGTTGAGAAAACTTTCGGGAGAATTATCTCAACAACATAATGTTTCTCCGAGTTTGTTTCTGTTTTTGGTGATGAACCAACACATCAGTCAACAATTTCTGCGAGTTCCAAAGTGGACGCAACAATCTCAGCGACAATCTGAACAACATGTGACATATCGAAATATTGAGATATCCTTTAAGCATTTTAAAGACCTAAATCCGAAAGATTCTGCGTGATGAGTTAGGTGTGAAAAAGTTAGTCTTCCGTTCGATGCCGCTTCTTCTAACTGAAGATCAAAAGGCGACCAAGGTGCCAGAAAACTTTGAGCCGGTTCAACAAAGAAAGCTTAAGAATATTTACTATGAACCCAAAAATAGACGCAAGCTGTTGTTTGGGTGTTTCAGAATGAAAATAATCCAACAAAAGTTATCCAAAGAAGACGTCACAACATTTGTCTCAAAAGCAGTCATGTAGCTCCAATTCCTTTACGAGATCGAAGAACGATTAATATTGGTATACAATCGTTTGTTTGCCAGAAGATGCAAGATAATTGATTTTTTGGAGCAGCAAAGCATCGAACACAACTGCGTGCTCAACTGTTCTAATCCATGACTTCAAAATTACAATTTTGACTCTCCCAAATGAAGACTAGAATAGCTGCTGTAACAATTGGTTTGAACAAATGCAAAAGTGTATCAATCTTTGTGGAGGATACTTTGAAAAACAATAAAAAAATTTGTTTCTATGGCTATCTACAACACTAAAAAGACAGCCCTCGTACGTCGTTTGCTCTCGCCTTGCCTGGTAGGTGTTGAATGAATGCAGATTAATGTTTTAGTGTAGATAACGTTTATTACACAATCTGTATAACACTGGTCAATAGTAAAAGCAGCAAGAAATGTAAGGCATAAATTCAGAAGAAATGTTTCTGGCAAAAGTTAAATCAAGACACAAATGGTAGATGATTCTGTGACACAATCTAGATTGGCATTTCCGTTGATAAACTCGAGCAGGGCCTTGCTTCAAGTAATATTAACCTTTAAAGTCTCTACGCGGATATCTGGCTGAAGATTTGGTAGAATGGTTGCGTATGGTAATATAGTATCAATCAATGATCGACAAGTATGCATAAACGGCAGTCTCAACAAGATCAAACGTCCACTGACTAGATCTATCAGTGGCAATTTACCACGGCTCAAAACTTGTTTGCACACGGTATAAACACGGAACTCAGTGATTGACTTGCCGTTAAAACGTTGTCGGAGCATATCCACATGTTTGTTGATCACCTTGGTGAAGTCTCTCATAAACCATAAACGGTCACAAACACTGTATTCATGGCCAAGTCGTTGATTAGAAACACACAATCGAAGTGTTGCCATAGTTGACGCATCGGGGGCTATACCTTGAGTTTCCTGATTGATTTGTCTTGGTTCGCTCTATCTATCGATGCTTGTTGACGAAATTTCTGCTTGTACTTTATGACCATACAGTGAGACATTTCAAGATTCTAACCCAAATCTTGCAGTTGCTCACCACGGCCACAATTTACATACCAGTAGACTTTTATGGTATTGTCTGTACAGAGGACTATTTACCTCGATAAATCAGTGTTTGGTTTGTTCTGACCGGGCGCACCAAATCATGTAAAATGTGCTCTGAGTACAACAAAAAAAATTGGTCTTATATATTGCTTTGTACAGATGTTTAATCAAAACCTCATACAAGACCTATGAAGGCCTTTAATGAGGTTTAAATAATTAAAAGACAATTTAGAGATTATGACAGTACATCACAGTTTCAAGATTCTAATCAACAGGAAGAATGAACTTTCACAGGCAAGTTTTTGCCATAATAATTGAGTGTGCCACAGAAAAAAGTAAATACGTCATGTGTCGCTATCAGGAGAAATTGTGACACATTAACGTGAGGTGGTAGATTTATCAATATGCCAGCAGTAACTGTACTGGAAAGTTTCAGACTTCAAGGGTATCTTCAATGTACACTATTGTCTGATAGAAAATCATCGAAAAGAAGTCAAAGGTTCGTTTGGGGTCTAGCCTTATTGACCCTTAAGAAAGCAAATCAGTCTGAATAGCTTCTTCCGGCTGAATTAGAATTTGTATGTATACCACGGCTTTGTAAAATTTCAAATCGCGGTAGATTTGCAGTTAAATCTAAAATTTAAATTTAAAAAATATTAATTGTATAAGAAAGCAGTTATTTATCTGTTAATACGTAACGAGCAACTTATTATCATTTAAAATTGCAATTGTTGATTGTGATGGTAAGTAGAAGGAGAAATATTGAACAGAAATTGAAAATTGGCGTATCTGAGGGTTTCTTATACAGGTTGTTTACTAAACTAAATTTGTTAGATGTCTTTGAAATATAATAACTTCAGAAGACCATTCATTAGCAGATTAGTACGGAGGTATAATTAACCATCCAATTTATTATTTACGCTGTTCAACAAAGCAGTAAAGTAACGGCTGCTACATTACATTGAAGAAGAAATTTAAATTTTCTTAACAACAACTTAAATATGCTTCGGGCTCTTGCTTTGTAAAATGGAGTGGTTTCCACGACAAAAATCCGCTTGATATTGGTAAGGATTTCGTTTATACGTGGCTGATGTTAGGCAACCTTGAACCAGAAACCCTTCTGATGTTATTTTAGAATTATTAACAATAACAATTTAAAATTTTGCTAAAAGGTATAAGCAGAAAGTTTGAAGTTTATAAAGATAGAATATACTATCTCCCTAGTTTCAGGACAAAACATAATATTATTGACTGCTCTGTGGTTCTTTGAAGATCCAAGATCGGTCCTTAGTATATTTGGACATAGAAGAGATGAATTCACTCCAAAGCCGCATTTCTTTTGCTTTCTTGTTTTCTTACTTTAACTCTATCTATCAGATTTGTAACAGTAATGTTTTGGTAGAACCGGGTTAAGTCTTTTTAGATTTCAATAGCAAACTTTACTTCCTAGTTTCACCAGCAAACAGAAGTTTATTTGAAATAATCTGCCGATACAGCTAGATAAGTATAGATTGTATAGCGACATCTAACAATGAGATTAAAGATTGTAACTAATAATTTAGAAAATCAGAAAGTATCAAAAATCTTCTTATATTCGGAATTCTGTTTTAACAACAGCTGGGAAAGAGAAAAATATAAACTATTTAATAATAAGAACGTTGCAAAATATCTGTATAAGATTTAGTGTTTGTAAAAGCCTTTGTAGGCAGACAACCTTTATAACAAAGGAATTCATTTAAAGACAAAGGGAAGCTTAAGAAGGTATTTTTATCTTTTGCTAGTAGAAACTAAAAATAATCCTGAATGAAAAAATTTCAATAACTAATTTTATACAAATATCAAGTTCGAGATTTAAAAGTTAAGTAAACGTGAAAATTTAGTGAAAGATAAAGGTAAGGCAAGATAATTTCTTAAAAATAGATCGAGGTAAGTAAAATAAGGAAAGGGAGAGAGAATGCATTCATTTTTTAGGCGTAAAATAGGACTTTCAAAAATCGTTCGAATGGTTTAAGCCTTATTACACATTCACAAGCAAAAAGAAGCGAACCATGAGAAAATTGTTAACATATACAAATTCAGAAAATAGCGTAGGATGGAAGATTCAGTCGGTAGGTAGTGTAAAATCAATATAAAATATTTTGAAATATGCATTTTATACGTGCTTCTTTAGATACATCCCTTTGTCAAATTTAATATATATTTTTGCCCAGAAATGTGTATTTTTTACGCTTCAAACAAGAATAAATAATCTCTTAAAAGTTTCAAAGAAAACTTCTCGGCCAATACAGATTCGTTCTAATGTTATTGAATAAAGACCGCGAAAATAAATAATCGGGATAAAATTAGAAACGGGTAGCACTAATTAACTCACATTTTTCTGACAGTAAAAACTCGTAGCAAGAAAAAGATAAATGCAATTCTTGTGTACACAGATTTAATAAATTTTTTTGGTTTAGTAATTCAAGTTAATAAGGGTATAAGGCAAACTCCCTTTGAATAACCAGTAAACCCGGTTGAAAATGATAAGCATTAGCAAATCCTTTTCTGCGACGAGATGCCGCAAGTGGGCTTACTTCCGGAATATTTGGGTTATCTAAGAGAAAGTACTCCCTCGTAACCCCTAACCCTTAATCCTAACTCCTCGTCATTTAAACGATTTTATTTTTTCCTTCTGAATAATGAAAATACTGGAAGCCTGAAATCCTTTTTTATCTGTATAATAGAATTTCCAATATTACGTAGTTTTACATATGTATGTTGCATGAAATGCTTCTCCAAACATTTTATAGAATAATAATTTCAGAGCCTCCTATGAAACTACATAGCACTCTAACCCATACGCATACACAAAAAATCTGAGCCTTTTTCAGAGGCTTAAGAAAGCAAATATCTACCTACGCAATCATCTCATAAAATAAAAAGAAATGTTATAGAAACGTCTATATTATATTACTTGTGAATGGTTAACGTTTCTATGCGAACTAAGAATACTAGATAGTCACTCCTTAGACTCATTAATTCATTAATTTCTTTTCTTTTAACTATCTAACCAAAATGGCTCTACTAATTGTAAGACAATCATACATACACTTTTCATTTTAAAAATACATGAATACAGCAGACAAAACCTTTTTTCCACTAGACCCGGCAATACGGGAGGCCCTTTTTGATCAAGTCTGTACCAAAAGAGTCATGCATTCAAAACTACTCAGAGCATTTGTTGACTGTTGAAGGACGTTATTTGGAAGTTCAAGAAAGTTTGATCATCGCAATCTGATTTTAAGAGTAAAACATCTGAACCGTTTCCATTCCCTGGATCAGAAGGATCAAGAAGCAATCGAAGCAAGAACAGAAGATGAGATTTCGATTTGACCTACTTCTCGCAGACGCCTAATCTAAAAAAAAAAGATTAAAACAAGTCATCAAAATGCTTTATCTTACAAGAAATCTCTGTGTGGCCCTAAAACTATCTTTCATCACGAAAAGTACTATCAATCAATATATTTACAAAAGAGAGTGTTTAGAAGCACAAATCAAATGGTTTGTGAAGTTCCACGAAGGATCTATTCCTCTTGGCCGGATTTGGCCTCAGTTCATTATAGCATCATCAGAGATGAATACAAAAACTTAAATTTTGCCCCGAAGAAGTCTAATCCTTCTAATTGCCCTGAGCCGAGATAATATTAGGCAATCGTAAAGCAGAAACTCTCACATAGTTTCAGAAAAAGTAAGAGATAGTAACCAATGAAGTCAAAAAGACTACTGTGCGCCGTCGGATGGAGATAGTAACTTTAAAATGGTTCTTCGTGTCTTGACAATCAAAATTAAGCTATACAACGAAAATAAGGTAATATTCACTTGACAAGTGGCGTTTAATTTTATTCCATATGCTTGTTGAATGTCGACTCTTTTGAGACAAATACTTGATTAATTATCGTTACTACTCTATGACACTGCTGGATGGTTGAATGGCGTCTTCGGAAACCAAATTGGTGGTTAGGAAGTATTTCTTCTAGGATGTCGATCTCTTGTGACCTCTTCAATATTAACTTTTTTAGTAATTTAGATAATTGTGGAAGTAGCTTCTTCTGGCTTGAGAATTACAATTATTTGGGGGAATTTGAGCCCACTAATCCAATATTTCAGTCGAATAATTGCAATAAATGGTACTCACTTGGCAGTTGGTGTTCGACCACTGATTCAGTCGTATCCTGGGGCTCTTCTTTGTTTATTTGCTTGTTTCATTTTGTATTTTGTTTGCTGTAAAATTCCATATTGTGAACATTTTTAACGAGGCATCTAGATAGTTATCTATTTTAGCGTTTGGGTCGTTTGCGTGGAGCGTGCATACTGTACCGCGCCATCCCTCGAATGTAGTAGAAAAGTCTCGAACAGTCTCGAACAAGCTGGCCGAATGTACCGGAGAAGTCTGGTCCGACCGTCGAATGTGCGAGAAACAGCGAGGACAGTCTACGCCCATAGAGCGTTTAATTACGCTAGCATATCCAGACGCTCCGCAGATCTTTCTTGAGCAGCTGGCTGTCCAAACCTTTATCGACGCTGTTCGAGATTCTGAAACCCAACAGGCTTTGAGACTTGCGCGTCACGTAAAATTAGAAAGTGCTATGGCGCACGCAATTGAGTTTGAAGCAGCCAAGAGAACATCCCATGGTCATGTCCGTGTGCAAAGTGTCGAGGCAGAAGATATGGGTGAAAAAATTAAACGAATAATGAAACAGATGTTGGAAGAACAGCAATCGAAGAAAGTAAGACGACAGTGCTGGAAATGCGGTGAGCAGGGTCATCTTAGAAGTAATTGCACCAAGAGTGGTGCAGTTAGGAATAACCAGGATCAAGAGAGTGTAGTGCGGGTCAATGTAAAGGAGAGAACATCGACCTCCTTGAGTCATATCCCGGAAACTACCCCCCAAGTCGCTTCGTTGCGGTATCAACCAGACAGCTTTTACATCGATGGCAGTATTTTTGGAAAGACATGTTCGTTATTGATCGACACGGGAGCAACAAGGACAATAATCCGTTATGATATTGTTGAAGATAGAGAGTTACAGCCATCAAGAGTTCGGTTGAAGACCGCTACGGGTGAGCATAGCATAGCATGCCTTAGAACCGGATTATGCCAACAAAGACATTGGAAGAGGTATTCTGATTGGGAAAGTGTTAATGAATGTGAAAGAACTAAAGCCTATTCGATTAATGAATGTTAACGATTTCCCTATGTCACTAAAGAAGAACACCGAAATCGGTTCTTGTGTGCCGGTGTTCTCTATAGTACGGCGCATGAAGACAAGTGGAGTTCTTTCGTCTTTCGGAAGCTCGGTAAACGTAGAAGCAATGATCACAGCTTCTTGTAAAAATTTAACTCCAAGCCAAGAGTTAATTGGTCGTTACAAAGACGTATTTGCTCCTGATAAAGAACTGGCGGGTAAAACCAGTGTGGTGACCCATAAGATCAATACGGGAGATGTCCAACCAACCGATACGACAACGTCCAAGAAGGTTACCATGGGCGAAACGAAAAGAAGCGGAAAAGATTATCGAAGATATGGCTAGCCAAGGTGTCATCAAACCTTCAAACAGCCCTTGGACATCACCCGTCGTCTTGGTTAAGAAGAAAGATGGTAGTACACGATTTTGTGTCGACTATTGGCAATTAAATAGTGTCACCAAGAAAGACAGTTATCCGTTACCCAGAATCGATGACACTTTGGACACTCTGTCTGGTTCCAAGTGGTTTTCCACCCTGGATATGAAGAGTGGGTATTGGCAGGTTGGAATGGAACCACAACATCGAGAGAAGACTGCCTTTAGTATTGGTTCTGGTCTATGGCAGTTTACAGTTATGCCATTTGGCCTGTGTAACGCTCCAGCAACGTTTGAACGATTGATAGAGTTGATCCTGAGAGGTTTGTCTTGGAAGACCTGTTTAGTTTACCTCAACGATATTATTGTGATTGGTCGAACGTTTGAGGAACACGTGAAGAACTTGGAAGATGTGTTTCTGAGATTACGCGGAACAAATCTGTAGTTAAGTCCAACGATGTGCAATCTGTTCCAGAAAGAGGTCAGATATCTTGGTCACTTGGTATCCGAAGATGGAGTAGCGGCTGATCCTGATAAGATTCGTGCGGTCCAAGAATGGCCCACCTACAAGATAAACACTAGCTTCGAAGTTTTCTGGGTTTGTGTACTTACTACCGGCGATTCGTCTGTGAGTTTGCAGATATTGCGAAACCTTTGATAAGATTGACAGAGGAAAACAAAGATTTTCAATGGGACGCCGATTACGAACGAGCCTTTAACGCTCTTAAACAAACTTTAGTGACAGCTCCGATCTTAAGCTATCCCAGACCAAATGTGCTGGACACGGCTGCTTGCAATGTCGGAATAGGAGCCGTTCTGTCCCAAGTTCAAGATGGCCAAGAGAAGGTCATCGGCTACTTTAGCAAGGTTCTGTCCAAGCCGGAGCGTAACTACTGTGTGACTCGTTGAGAATTGCTTGCAATCGTCAAGGCCATTGAGCATTTTCATAAGTACCTTTATGGCCTAAACTTCCTATTGAGAACCGATCATTCTGCACTCCAATGGCTGCTGAAATTTAAAAACCCTAAAGATCAATTAGCAAGATGGCTCGAAAGGCTCCAAGAATATGATTTCGAGACCGAAAATCGAGCTGGGCGTAGCCATCGCAACGCTGACGCTTTATCTAGAAGACCATGCCCCGACGATTGCAAACACTGCTCGCGAATCGAAACCAAACATGGTGAATACCAAGTACGACGCACCACAGTTGTTGATGACCATTGGGAGCTCGTGGAAATTCAGAAAAACCAAGAAAGCGATCCTGACTTAAGCTTGGTATTAGAGTGGAAGATAGCGGATCGCAGACCGGCTTGGGAAGAAATAGCCAGGTACGGCCCGACTGTGAAAGCGTATTGGGCACAGGACTCACTGAGGGTTCAAGATGATCTCCTAAAGAGATTTACGAAGAAGGAACTGAAATAAGAATGCAGTTAGTAATTCCCAAGAACAGGGTTCCAGAAGTGTTGCAACAATTGCATGATGGGCCATCGGGAGGCCATCTAGGAGTTAAGAAAACACTGGCGAAGATTCGGGAACGGTTTTATTGGATAAACTGCAAGGAAGACGTCAGGGAATAGTGCAGACGGTGCAAAGTTTGTGCAACCGGTAATGGGCCACTAGGTAGGAAGAAGGTCCCAATGCGACAGTATAATGTCGGTAGTCCATTTGAAAGAATTGCCATAGACATTGCGGGAAATAAATATATTTTGGTGGCAATGGACTATTTCAGTAAACGGACAGAGGCATACGCTCTACCAAACCAAGAAGCGGCTACTCTTTAGCCATTTTGGTGTCCCACTAGAATTGCATTCCGACCAGGGCAGAAACTTTGAGTCGGCACTATTCCAAAAGTTGTGCCAATCATTGGGTATCAGAAAAACGAGAACTACACCGTTGCGCCTACTGTCGGATGGAATGGTGGAAAGAATGAATAGAACGATGGGGAAGTACTTGTCGAAGGTGGTGTCCGAGCATCAGCGCGATTGGGACCAATACCTGCATCTGTTTCTAATGGCAAACCACTCGGCTGTACAAGAAACAACTGGTCAAACCCCAGCTGCAGTGTTGTTCGGGCGCGAAATTCGGTTACCATGTGACCTACAGTTTGGTTTCAAACCCAGTGAAAATGACGTGGTCGGTGATGATTACGTTGATAACCTTCGTAAGAAGTTAGACTCCATTCATGAAAATGTTCGTCGTAATATTCAGATGGCCAGTGACAAGATGAAAGAGCGATACGACATTAAAGCCCAAGCAGGACGGTATCAACCTGGAGATCTAGTTTGGCTCTATCGTCCTCAAAGACGAAGAGGCTTGTCTCCAAAGCAGTAATATTTCAGGACGCCGGTGTGGAAGTATTGGTTTGCAGTTATAATCCCGAAACATCCTCCCAGAAGTTTCAGAAAACGGTGTATTGTTTCTTTTTCAAAAACTCGAGATGTACTACGAGGTCGGCATGCAAGTACCGTCATGATCCAGAAGCCATGGACAGAATACGCAGCGAAATCCGTGGAACATCATTTTCGGCACTGTCACGAAACGCAGTGTTAAGAAGGGGGCAGTGTAATGCGCCATCTCTCGAATGTAGTAGAAAAGTCCCGAACAGTGTCGAACAAGCTGGCCGAATCTACCGGAGAGGTCTGGTCCGAGCGTCGAATGTGCGAGAAATAGCGAGGACATTCTACGCCCATCGAGAGCCACAAGGAAACCTATATAAATGCAGCATAAATAGGGATGTAGTTAGTTCTGCATTAGATAACCGCGTGTAGTTACGAACGAAATAAATGTAATTAGTGATAAATAAATTATTCTGTACATAAATAAATAAATAATTTAGTGTAAATAAATACTGGAAATAAATTGTAATAAACTAAGTAAAAATAAATATTAAAAATAAATACACGTTTTTATCAAAACGTAACAATACATTTTTAAAGTGTTGTCCAAATACTGCTGCTTGTTTTTCATCTGGTATAGTCCATTGATTTGATTTTTCTTATGGGGCCTTCATTATTTGAGGTTGTTTACCACTTTTATTTACTTTCCAGATGGTATGGTCTGTTCTCTGTTCTTTTCTAAGCTGCGTTTTGGATTCTTGAGATGAAGGTTCTATATTTTGTGGTGTTTCTATACAAATGGAAGATTGGACCTCTAAACTAACAGTTTGTGAGATTTTGATATTGAATGAAACTCTTTACGTGATTTTTACTCTATGGCGTCTACTACTACCTATATGAATTGACACAGTCAACGCGAGCAAAAATGTAAGAAGGTACCTTTTTAAAGGGTGAATGTTACACCACTGTCAAGAAAACTGTAAGCAATTTAATGACAAGAACTACTTTAGCGGTTTTTTTTTCATAACATGCACCGTTTTCGAGTAAAATCCAAAGAGCCTTAAATAATGGTTTCACATTGCATGATTGAAAGATTTGATGCATTTTCTAAAAAAAACATTAGATCAACCGTCTGATGATCTTATTTTGATTGTAATTTTAATTGCGTACTGTCTGTTTTTGCGATACTATTAAAGTGGTGTTTGTATTGCTCTTTCTGGAAAATGTGTTAGTAAACTTGACATTCATACATTCGTGCTTTCCAGAGATCATTTTTTAATGCTCGAAACCACGCTTAAGTGCACAGTTACAGAGCTACAAACAGATATTTAGAAAGTTGACAGCTGCTACTGAACATAACCAAGCATATTATTATAGGTTGCTGTGGTTATTATGATTAGTTGTTGCATAGTCTCATAATTATCTAGATTCTCAAGGTATTTATAAAGAAAACTCTAACGTAACCTAATTTTTAAATCTTGAGATTTTTTAATTATAATTTTTGGTTTTAGCTTATTTCATTTCTTTACACTGTAATTAGCTTTCTTAGAGTCTACTCCTATTTACACTAAGTAGCCTGTAATTAGTTTTTCGTGTACTTAATGATTGTTGATTTGTACACTGTGCTGACTAAATTGTATACCTACTTTACTTCAAAAGACCTTTCTTTGAATATTTGCAGTTGCAGTCAGATGGAAATACCCAAGATATCATTAAAAGAATTTCGAAGAACCAAGTCTGAGCTTGAGTCAAACAGTCTGTAATTCAGCGTAC